>OLKM01000008.1:602975-627975 GCA_900291075.1 Melanogrammus aeglefinus
TTTTCAGTGGGTTAAGGCTGGCTGGGCTCTCCAGCAGAAAATCGAAACAATTAGCAAAGTTCTGCTCCATATATCAGCAATGATAGGCAGTCTGGCAGTCTGGCAGTGTGGCGCAGGAGATGTTTTTTGTACCCTTGAACAAGACCTATCTTATCTCTGAAATATTTTAATTCTGTCTCTTGCAATGTGATTGGTGGATTCAAATAAAGAATTAAATGTGTGTGTGCGTGTGTGTGTGTGTGTGCGCACGTGTCTTAATGGGTGCGTGTTCAGGCTATCTATGTGTGTATATGGTGTGCGGCAGTGTGTGAATCCACATCCAGGAGCCCACTAACCACCTCCCCTCCAGGTCAGTGTATCTCCACAACAACAAGCTGTCAGACGCCGGCCTCCCTGACGCCATGTTCAACGGCTCGGCCAGCCTGGAGATCCTCATCATGTCCAGCAACTTCCTTCACCTGGTGCCGAGCAACCTGCCCACCTCCCTCCACCGCCTGCACCTCAAGGTGCCCCGCCCCTACCATGGAGATCTTTTACGGTCCTCCCCTCTTATTTTTGAATTATTCCGAGAAAATAAATATTCAATTTGAATCAATCAGTGTCTATGATGTTCAGCTCTTAGGTTAAAAAGAAATCAAAGTTTTTTGGACGAAAAAAATAGCAAAATATTGGAACAGATTAACCAAAACCATCCAACAAGAAATAGCCAAACATTTCTTGTTGGATGGGTTTGGTTAATCTGTTCCAATGCATCCTTCTTCTTCTGCACGTCTTGATTGATGCTAGCAATTTGAGTGCTAGCATTTCATTTTGAACTGGTGTTGTTTTTTGTTAATTCTGTTGCTGGTTAGATAACGTGAAAAGTAAATCCAGTTCTGTTTTAGGGATGTTCATTGAAATATGTTAATAGTTATTATTATTATTATAGTTATTTTGAAAGGTGTTGGTAGGTTATGCTACTGGGAGGCCCTTGGGTAAATCAAGATCACTATGTAATATTAATATGTGTGTATGCAGCAAAGATTTGGAATAGATAATTTCAATGTACTCCTTCATATTAAAGGTGTATAATTATATTTTTAAGGGAAATGACAGCTAGCAAATTTGAATAAAAATGCCTAACAAATGTATAACATAACACATCAATAAGCAGATTGTTGTGGACTCAAAATGTTAACTGTACCGGCATTAGTCAATGCACACCAGATCATGAGGAAAATTAAATCTAAAGTAAAAATACAAAGTATTTCAGATTCCCTAACTCTCATATTGACATAGTTCTCAACTAGCTGATACACTTTGATGGCATAATGAAATTCCCGAGATTGGCTTTTGGTTTTGGTATGGGTTGATTTTGGGAAAACATTTTCAGTGGCCCCATCTGGCCAACCCTTTCAAAAATGCCTGCAATCACACTGGCTACAGGCTCCCCTGTAAACACACCTCAGTTCAGTTTCAGTAAGTGGAGGATAGAAGGGTTTAATCAGCCCCCTGACCGGCTAACCATATCAGCCAATCAGAGGTTAATATGCACGCAATAGCATGCACCAGCATGGGTTTGACCTAGAGAATAATCAAATGCAAACCAATGTACAAGTGCTCCATGTTCCCTGGTCCATCTCATGGTGATGACATGTGATTGTGTTGTGACGATGTGGTTGCCAGAGCAACAAGCTGGAGAAGATTCCTCCTGGAGCCTTTCACAATCTGACCAACCTCCGGGAGCTTTACCTGCAGGACAACCTGCTGAGCAACGACGGCATGGACAACCTCACCTTCAGGTGGACGCACATACACACACATGAACGCACGCCTACACACCCTTAAATGTTCACCTACACACACATGAACTCACACCTACACACACTTCAACGCACACCTACACACAGACATGAATGCACACCTTCACACACTCAAATATACACCTACACACACAGGAAGGCACACCTGCACAAACTTGAACACACACCACACACATGAAAGCATATCTATGCACAAAAATGAATGCACACATACACACATCTAAATATACGCCTCCACACACTTAAATGTACACCTCCACACACATGAAGGCACACACACACACACACACACACACACACACACACACACACACACACACACACACACACACACACACACACACACACACACACACACACACACACACACACACACACACACACACACACACACACACACACACACACACACACACAAATACACACATACACATATACACAAACACATACCTAGGCACACACACACCAACACACACGCAAACAAACACACTATTTCTCACAAACGGACTCAACTGAACACTCATTCCACTTATTTAGTTTCCAATGCCAAACATAATTATGGTGTGATTGGATTCTGGTTAAATCAATCATCTTTGAAGTTAATTTTAGACACACAATAGAATCAATCACATAGCTGCGATCTAATTATATTGCAACTAAAATGTACTCATATTTAAATGTATATCTCATGCAAGCAGTCGTAGATGCCTTGCTCATTTGAAACCTCAGAAACTAACCTAGCCACCATGCGATGGTTCACACACTGGCTCACACACACTGGTACACACACTGATTTGATGCCGGGCATCGAACCAGGATTCCATCTGATGATTTTCCAGCATTAGTGCATATTAACTCAACACGTATTCAAGCTTGCTCAAGAAACAGTGACAACAATGTTTCTTTGTTGTTTTCTCACTTTTTCCAAAAATAAATGGACAGATTCTCTCGAGTGTACAGCTGTCATGTATTTAGTATTTCTTCACCAAGACGCAACAAATAAATCCCATCCGTCCGAGCTCACCAGAAGTCTCTTTGTGATGGGTGGGTCTGTGTGTTTCCCAGCCAGCTGAGCAGTCTGGAGTGTCTGGACCTGTCCAACAACAACCTGAGCGTGGTGCCCTCGGGGCTTCCTCGCAGCCTGGTACTGCTCCACCTGGAGAAGAACGCCATCCGTGAGATCCCCAAGGATGCGCTGGCCTCCGTCAAAAACCTGGAGTACCTGCTGCTTCACAACAACCAGCTGCGCTCCCGTTCCATTCACCCCATGGCCTTCCAGGTACCTCCAACACCACCACCGGCATCACCGCACACCACCACCACATACACCACATACACCACCACCACCACCACCACCACCACCACCACCACCACCACCACCACCCACCACCACCACCACCACCACCACCACCATCACCCATCATCCACCACCACCACCACCACCACCACCACCGCCCACCACCACCGCCCGCCACCACCACCACCACCACCACCACCATCATCACCACCACCACCACCGCCGCCACCACCACCACCACCACCACCACCACCACCACCACCACCACCACCACCACCACCACCACCACCACCACCACCACCACCACCACCACCACCATACCACCACCACCACCCACCACATCACCACCACCACCACACACCACCACCACCACCACCACCACCACCACCATCACCACCATCACCACCACCACCACCATCACCAACACCACCACACCACCACCACCACCACCACCACCACCACCACCACCACCATCACCACCACCACCACCACCACCACCACATACACAACCACCACCATCACAACCACCACCACCACCACCACCACCTCCACCATCCCCACCACCACCACCAGCCCCACCAGCCCCACCAGCACCACCACCACAACAGTAGGTGGCAGTAGTGTCGAGGTGTCCTTGAGCAAGGCACCTAACCCTAACTGCTCCCGACGAGCTGGCTGTCGCCTTGCATGGTTGTGTGTGAATGTGTGCGTGAATGGTGAAGGTGAGGCAATATTGTGAAGCGCTTTGAGTGGCCAATGGTTAGAAAAGCGCTATATAAATGCAGTCCATTTATATACACCACCACCAAAACCGTCACTGCATCTTTCACGCCCGCACATGTTTGACCAGGCATGTTTAAACAGCAAATGAAAACAAAACTCCATCCTGACTGTTGGTTAAGTCTGTTATTCGGATACACCAGAAGGGTTATCAGAAGTTTTTACTGCTGGGTAGTTTCCTTGAGTTCATGGTTCCTCTATGGGAATATTTTTTGAGCATTGCTCCAACTTTGAAAACATTACATTAAAATAGAGGTGTATGTACACTATATGAAACCACTCGTTCGTTGGATCTTCTCTCCAGGGTCTGAAGAAGCTGCACACCCTGCACATGTACAACAACCTACTGGAGCGCGTTCCCAGGGGCCTCCCTCGGCGCGCCAAGACCCTCATGATCCTGCACAACGCCATCTCCGAGATCGGCCGCAACGACCTGACTTTGCTCTACACGCTCATAGAGCTCAACCTCAGCTACAACCGGCTGACCAACAGCAAGCTGAACCGGGACGCCTTCCGCAAGCTGCGGGTGCTGGAGACGCTGGACCTGTCGGGCAACGGGCTCCAGGCGGTGCCACTGGGCCTGCCTCGCAGCCTGCAGGTGCTCCGGATCAAGGACAACAAGCTGAGCTCCGTGCCCGACGGGGCCCTGGCCGGCCTGGCCAAGCTGAAGGAGATCAACCTGAGCAACAACCAGCTGAAGCTCAACTCGCTCTACCAGGGAGCTTGGATGGAGCTCAGCTCGCTGACGGTGAGGACAGAGTGACATGGCATTGGTGGTGTTTTACTCTGGTGGTGTTTTGCTATTGAGATATTAGGTCAAAAGTGATTGATTAAAATAGAACTTACAGGGAATGTTTGAACAGACTGTCAAGGTGGATTGACAGCAAGCTGAAAGGTTGGGTGTCTATATTGTCCTCAGTTCACGGGTTCTACCTGACTAGGTGTCCTTGAGTAAGATGACCCCTAACTGCTCCTTCATGATTTATCTAAAATCCAGGTAACCACTTTGGATGAGAGTGTCTGCTAAATGACATTGGGCATCATTTAGCAGACACTGGGTTGGGAGGGCCTAAAGGCATTGGGATTAAACCCAGGACATTTCGGTTGGCTGGGAGTCAAACTTTGAGACTGTCCTTCTGCATTTACTCGTAGAAGTGTTAAAGCTAGGTTATCGTCTTGGATAAGAGAGTACTGAGTCATATGTTTATTGTGAAAAAACCTGGAAAAACGATAAAATCCGTTTGAGGCAAACCTGCGACCAATGGTGGTCAAATGATCGGCAGAAATTGCGATTTTAAACAAAGTGTGTATGTCGGTAAAGAATAAGGACAGGGTGGTTCTGACACATTTCCAAGTACAACAAGACATTGCACATGAACAAGCTCTTGATTGGTTGGGTCCTGCGTTGAGGCTGAGTGTCTTCATTGTTTCAGACGTTGGATCTGTCAGGGAACCTGCTCTCCCACATCCCCTCTGACCTGCCTGAGTCCCTGGAGTACCTCCACCTGGCCAGCAACCGCATCTCCAGCGTCCCCCCCTCCGCCTTCCAGGGGACCCCCAACCTCAAGGGCATCTTCCTCCGGTAAGAACCAGGGAGGATGAACTCTGCATGCATCCCCACGGAGAGACACACAGACATGTGCAAGCACCACATGCACAGAAACACACACACACACACGTACACACACACATGCATGCGTACACACATTTATGCAAGCAGACCGACACACACGGTCACAAACGGATACAAACATAACAACAAAAACAAATCATTCACCATATTTTCAGAAAGTCTGACATTTGATGGTGTCGAAAATTCGAACAAAGTTAGAAACACATTTCCTTCACTGCTCCAGACTCGGTTCTATGACATCAAACTATTATAGAGGGGTTTTTTTTAACACTGGACCTGTCCTTAAAAGGTCTACCAATCTAAGAGAAAACACTGAACTAAACGTGGTTTCATGAAGATCAGGTTGTTAATGGTGTCAGTGGGTCCGTGAGACAGATCTCTCGGAGGACTCCATTTTGTGTGTTGGACGGTTTGTTTAGTCTGGCCCAGCTGCAGCCAGCAGCCAATCAGCTGCCTCCTTTTCCTCATCTTCAACCGAACAGCTGCATTGTGCGCTCCGGGAGGCTGGGCTGGCTAGTGATGAGGATCTCAAGAGGATTATCTCTGCGGCTATGTCTCCTTTGTTCTCTAAAGTTGCTTCCCTTGCGGACGTCTGCTAGAGTTTAGCTTAATTTCGTTGTTTTCATATTTCTCTCTCTGATTTTATCAGTAATGGGACAGATTTACCGATGGTTTTGTTTTGAGTGTTCTGTGGAATTCCTCTGTCCTCTGTGAAACTCTCTCTTTCTCAGTTCCAACACTCTCTGTATGATGTGGTTAAGGTAAATCCATTGCTATGGCGTTTGTAAAAGTGACGAAGTTTGTAAAAGTGTACGAAGGTTTCAAAAGCTACTTCATTGTCAGCGTGGAATTTTTTCAAGGGGTCTTCAAGGTTACAAGAAATGATTAGCAAAGTTTGATGTTTTAAACTATAAAGCTTCCGTAATTGAAACATAGGCTCTGTTCACATGGGATAAAAATTCTAGATTCTACAACTGTCTGTGAATTTTGATATTTACTATCTAGACTTCAAAACTCATCTGTTTACGCAAAAAGGCACACCCTGCTCTCAGCCTTACCAGCCTGATAACACCAAGGGGCATTTCACCAGAGATGTTCGCTTGACATGCGCACACAAGTCCAGGTTATAGAATTGTACCAAATCACTGGTTTCATCCATTACAGAGAATCGGTACAACACTATATCGCTCCCAGTTCTAACTGTTCTCTCCCCCCAGGTCTAACCGTCTGTCGGTGGACTCTGTGAGCGAGAGCGCCTTGGCCTTTTCATCCATCTACATGAGAATCTGTCTCAACACATTACTAATATAGTTCTGCTCCAGCTTCTAACTGGTTCTTCTCCCCCAGGTCTAACCGGTCGTACGAGTCGTGGTAGCTCTGTCGGGGAGCGCCAGAGCGCCTGTCCCGCCGTTCCTGAATGCACCAGCTCCAATTGGCTGGACCTCGGACGACGACAGCTCCCGAATTCGTACCCCGCCATTGCAGAGACGCCGTGCAGCAAGGGCTCCAGGAGAAGGAGGAAGGAATGGAGGAAGAGGAGGAGACCTTCTAGATCCTTCTTAACAAACAATATATCTTTCTATCAAGTCATGATGGGGAAGAGAAGATAAGAAGTTAATGGAGATGGTGATGTTTCCGTGGACTTCCATGCGTCTTACTCACCTTGCAGCCTCATTGGTTCTAAACACTAAGTGGCTGGGGAACTGAAGCCTGACATTAGAAGAAGTCTACCCTCACCTCGGAATGATGTCTAATTTCCCTCTGAATCTTAATTATCCTAATCATCTTTTCGTTTGAAAGTTCACTATTGTCAGATTCAAGCTTGTGTCTCACTTTTTCTTTCATATGATTTATCATCTGGTATTAAATTATTATTTACAGAATCAAAAATGTCAACAAAAACGTAAATATATATAAATACCCGCTAGTCAATTTATTTTCCCACCAAGCCAGTGTTTAGAACCAAAAGGGCTGTATATGCCGTACACAGATGGCAGGTTGTTTCAGGTGCATTGTTCTGAAGCCATCGACACATCCCTGGTGCCGGATACCGGATGAAACTGTTATTTCTGTTCCTGTGGTGACGTGCAGTGCTGCACCAAAGCACCACTGCATTTATTTACAGCTTATTTTATCGTTGCAACGTTCACCTAATACATGATTCCATTTCATGTGATTTAACCAAAAGCAGTTATTATACCAAGTACAATGTGAAGCGGTCCATATGATGTGGACCTTGTGAAAGGAATCTGGACTTCAAATTTGAATCTTTGGAAATGGCGAGATCGATACGAGAGGTTGAGCGCTCAACCTCCGCATCCATACCTCTGTCTACACACACACCATGAGGAGAAGAAGAAATCGATGAAATATCATTATCCCGTATTGGCAGTTCAAGTAAGCTCCTGGTGGTTCCCATTGAGACATCTCTAAACGTGTTTTTGCCTTTACAATTTGCTGCTAATTCTGTGTGTTCCAGCAGTTTGCTATGAAATAAAGATACACAAGATATTTTTCTACGAGGTCTAGTGTTCCTGCTATTAGATGGATAGAATAGAGATATGTTGTCAATATCAATTACAACTTACTCGCCTTCTTACGCCAAAAGTAATAAATTATTTCACTCATAAAATTCTGTGTTGGGTCTCTCTAAAAGGTACACAATTAGCCATATACATAAAGACCAAATAACTCACCTTGAACTATTTTATTCTGTAAAAATGTTTTTGATACAAACAATTTATAGATTTATCCATCTGGCAGTTAATTCACAATTACTACAATGTTTTTTTGTTGACATTTTTACAAAGGTTATTTTTTAGATGGTTTTACATTTCAATAAGGGCTTATTCATGTTTTACTGGAAAACCATTCTTGAATTAACTCTTTTTTAACTTAGTAGTAAATAGCTGAACCTGGGTTATATAGACACATTTCCCGTAAATATAAATAGATAATAATATTAATACGGCAATTGTTACGAATGTAAGCCAATAGATAGTTAAAGACTCACTAGATACTAAGTTAAGAGTTACATGGTAGAAACATGGCCAAATGTGGACAACACAAGACTGAGTTAAGTAAAAAATTAAATAAAAATGGTTCAGGTGAAAGAAAGGAAAATACCACCTAAATGAAGTTGCTGCGTCAAAGATTTAAAAATAATTAAATCAGTTTCAGATACGACACTGCCCCTGTTCATTATCATTATCTTTACAACCATCATTATCATAATCATTAAAATCCTTATAACATCATCTTGAACTATTAATACCATCAATTGTAATCTTCATCATGGTTATCTTAATCAGCATCATCATCTTCCTCATCACCTCCACCACCATCTACTTCCATCAATTTACAATATTCATCATGATTATCTTCATCTCCACTTTAACCATCTACTACTTTAATTTAATATTAATATTCATAGTGATCATCCTCATTGTTATCTTCATACTATCTCCATTCTGGCACCACCAGCGTGTTAAGGCGATATTGAACAAGATTAAATGCAACTTTATTGGCTCCGGATTCAGTGGTGTGAAAACATATCTCAAATGGACAATGGTACACAGTGAAATCATATAAAATTCATGACAGTTGCAATTGATTGAAGCTTATAAAACTGTCCAGTAGAAACCAATCGGGCGGTGCAGATATTTAGTCGTGTACTAAATATCAGATTTTTGCACAACACCGTTTTTTGGTTTCCTAGGAGAGAGTGTTCTGACCTCTGACCTCTGGGTGCCAACGGACCCCACGGTGGGTGGACCAATTCAAAGAGGAATCCGAGGTCAGTGCTTTGTTGAGAAACATTACTCTATATAATATCGATATAACGTTGGTTGGCCTTGCGGAGGACTAAAAAAAATCCATTCCTTTCACCGTTTTGAAAAATAAATACTTAGAAATCTGCGATGCCTTGTCCATTGGCAACTGGCACCCAGTAAAATAAACATTAGGTTCCAAGCCCTCACATCAAGACCTCAAGGTTCCGTGCTTGTCCTGGAGTCCTCTCTGAGAGCACGCTCACCACGCACACAATGTGTCGTGTTCAGCAGTGAGTGCGCATTCTGAGCGGCGGAGACCCCCTGGCACACGACGCTATACGTTGGTCTCAATGCCGTTCATGTCGATGGCGCAGTGCTCCTTATGGTGGTCCTTGTTTTTTCCATGTCTCGGCGGTAAGGGGGGTTTCCTCCTGTGGGGATGGGCCGGCGCGGGGCGAACTCCCTCCTCCAGCTGCACCAGCCGAGCCACGTCTGGGGGCAGCAGCTCCGACTTGAGCCCCAGGGCAGAGGCGCGGTAGTTGCCGTTGTTGTTCTGGCAGTTGACCTGCGGGGGGCCGCTCAACATGGGCTTGGTTTCGCACATCAATGGTACCTGCAGGAGCCAATCAGCCCGCAGACAGACAGACAGACAGACAGACAGACAGACAGACTGGACACGGACGGACGGACGACGGACAGATAGACAGGATGGAAGGAAGAATTGGATACATGATTTGCAAAACGCTCATCCACAATTAATTTTGAAATCAGTATTAAAGAGTATTAAATGCTACTTCAGCTTGAAACCTCCTTATAACTTGAAAGTTAAATTACATTTGGCATATTCAGGTGCCATCTTTGACTATGTTTTTATCCAGAAGAAGATAGCGTTGGAAGTCATTTCCAACCCTTTCCCAATCTCTCTCCCAATGCACTCAGGGAGAACCAACCCCCAACAGCAGCGTTCAATGACTCCTTCTCCTGGTAAGACAGCTGCTGCTATTGCTTGCATTATATTTGTAATGGCTGATAGGGTTACCCAGGCACCGGCTGATTAAGCACTAATGCAACGCACCTGTCCTCCGCTCATTGAAACTGAATCGAAGGTGCGTTTCACCTGGGGAGCCAGCAGCCCTGCAGCTCCCGAATGAAGTTTGCCTGTACTTTGAGAACCTTAACTCTGAATAGTTGTACTAATTTGCCTTAGTGGCTTACAATGTCATACAATCATGGGGTTCCTGGGTGGAACCCCCCCCCCCCCCCTCACTGTGTAGCAGTGTGCTGTCGGAAAACCTGGTGTTAGACTCACCCCATCCCCCTCCTTGATGAAGTCCTTCCTGCAGATGTGTGCCATGATGCCTGTGGCCAGGGCATCCCCCATGACGTTCACCATGGTACGGAACCGGTCACTGGAGGGATTTTCATTAAGAACTATTAACCAACTCATAACTGTTAATACGCCATTAACAGAGGAAAAACATCAGTACTACCAATTTTGAGCTACCATTAAATACCTTACTAGAGTAAAGGTACTTTACTCTAATAATTCTACATTGTTTGATTCCAATGTGAACAGTTTTAACCATGAGAATAGAAATGTTACACTCACAGCGCCCAATCAACAGCAATGATGAGGGTGATGTCGTCAGTTGGCAGGCCGACGGAGGTAAGCACTATCACCATGGTGACCAGCCCTGCTTGTGGAATGCCAGCTGCGCCGATGCTAGCTGCTGTGGCCGTGATGCTAGGGGGGACGGGCAGAAACATGAGCCAAGGTGGACCAGAATGAAATCCTTTGTAGAGAAAAATTCCCTGGATGGATTGACGCGTGGATGGCCACGTTTTATTCTTGAGAAAAACTAGTTCTAGTCAAGATATGTTTTTAGAGTTAATAGCTGCAGTAGACAAGTGACATAGTGCCAAGCATTGGCAGTAACGCTCCTCCAATCAGGCAATTTCCCAAAAGCCTTGAAAACCAAAGTTATTAAACCCCTTTTAAAAAAGCGGAGCCTAGATGCCTCCATTAATAACAACTACAGACGAAAAACAAACCCGATATAATTGTATTTGGTGCTAAAACAGAAAGGTTTAAATTAAACAGTGTTTCTCCTTGATTTTTTGTAGCAGTGAGGATGTGAGTTGGTATGAGGGGGGTCCGAGGGCATGCCCGCCTCGGAAGAACAATTTGAAAAGTAACTCTTTAAAAGGTTACTTCGGGTGAGATTGTTTTGGGAAAAATGTACCAATTGAGCTTCCAAATATGACATAACAAACAACAGAGTCAAGGTATCTGCTCAGTCCAGATAATTGTGCAAATGTGCCTTGAAGTTGGCAGAATGTATTTCTTTTTCTGCACATTTATTTTTCAATCCAGCATCTGCGGTGTGCCGCTACTGAATGCATATAGGGGAAACACTGAAGTAAACCAACACCTTCACTCTCTGTGCCTGAAAACCTCACTCAAAGCCAGACATCTAGTGGTTATCAGGGATTCAGATTTTTATTTTGACGAATCAGTTACAAAATCTGGCCTTTAACACCGTAAAAACTAAGCAAGACTGAGAGTGCTCAAGTCCACCCAAGACATACAAAAACGTGTACATGCTTTCATAGTAAGCTTGA
The DNA here is from genome assembly GCA_900291075.1 of Melanogrammus aeglefinus. NCBI lineage: Eukaryota > Metazoa > Chordata > Actinopteri > Gadiformes > Gadidae > Melanogrammus > Melanogrammus aeglefinus. Next base: position 614,883 of record OLKM01000008.1, read on the forward strand.
TTACTGCAATGATCTCCTGAAAGGTCTACCAAAGAAACCTCTAAGGCAACCACAGGTGGTTCAGAACAAAGTTCTAACAAAGACCAAAAAATAAGAACATATTCAACTAATTCTTAAATCGTTACATTTGCGCCCTGTATGTCAGATAATTGATTTTAAAATCATGCTGCTCCCGTATAAATCCCAACATGGTTTAGGGCCAGTGAATACAACTGATATGCTTCTACCACATAAGCCTTTAGATCACTAAGAGATTCTGAGACCAATCTATTAATTATCCCGAGAGTAAACACGAAACATGGAAAAGCAGGATTTAGGTACTATGCAACAAATAGCTGAAATAAACTCCCTGCGGATTTAAGACTTGCCCCAACTCTGACCACTTTTAAAAGAAGACTGAAGACTTTTACGCTTGCTTTAGATTTCTGCTAAATCTTAATACAAAGCATTTTCTACCATGCATCTTTTTGGGATCTGCCTTTGTTTTCTTTTATTTAATTGTATTTTATTTTATTGAATGACAATGTTTTTACGTGAAGTACTTTGAATCTGCCTCGTGTATGATAAGTGCTATATTAATAAAGTTGCCTTGCCTTGCCTGAACCATGGACACAGACAAACTGTAAGTATCAACGCAAACACACCGTAACCATGGACACAAACACACCGTAACCATGGACACAAACGCATGTGACCACAACCAAAAATACACCTCAAGGTGAACACCACCATGGGTACAAACCCATCTTGAACATGGTCGCCAACACACTGTGACAATGGAAACAAATCCACTGTAACCATTTGCACAAACACACCTCAACCTGAACACAAACACACATTACATTCGACACAAACACAGCATAACCATGGATGCACACACACTGTCTGTCTGCTTACCCAGCCCATCAGTCACTCAGTCAATCAGTCAGCCAGTCAGTTTAGCTCTAGCTGTCATATGTATTATAAATCTATGTGTGCACATAAACCCCGCCCAGCGTGGGTCGTGTGTGGGAGCAGCAAGGCGGTCTGCGGATGGCGTGACTGAAAGACATGTTGTTGTTGTTTTATTGAGGTCACAGAGCACTTTCAATAGAGAGATTAATGGACTGTCAGCCCCCTGTTTGGTCTGTCGTGGAGCACTGAAGGTCACAACCCAATGCATGCAGCAGATGAACGTCCTTCCCCTGAGCTCTGGGACCATTCTCAGGGGTGTGGGTGGATGGGGAGGGAGGGGGGATGTGGTTCACAATTTATATCATTTCATCTGTTGAAATATCTCAATCTGCGACATAGTTCGGGGGCAAAAAAAAAAAAAAGCCACCATAAATCCTCATCATATCTTTAGTCTGTTAATAGGCTTTGAGCTCAGATGGGACGGGCATCACATCCGCCTGCCCCACTCCTCCACCCCAACCCACCCAGAGCCCACCAACCACGGCTAGGGATGGGTAATCTACTCATGACCGACCTGATGGTGATGATCTGACCAAAGTCTAGCTCGTAGTTGTTGACCTGGGCGATGAAGATGGCCGCCACGGCCTCGTACAGCGCGGTGCCGTCCATGTTGATGGTGGCGCCCACGGGCAACACGAAGCGGATGATGCGCCGGTCGATGTGGTTGTTCTCCAACAGGCACTTGAAGGTGATAGGCAACGTGGCGGAGCTGGGGATAAACACCAGTGGTTTATGATAACACTGATGTGTTTATAGGAGCATTGGTCATATTCCATTGGATTCTCACCATTCTTCCAGTAGAGTAAATACTATGTCAAGTATCCAAAAGGAAGTCAGTATGTCAGGGTAAATCGTTGTTTTCAAAATACAATAAAATGAATAAACATGTTGACTAATCTGTATGTTTGATTCCAAAATCGACTCTGCTCTCTACTTATGATTGTATGCTTCTGAAAATGCCTAAATTACTAAAAGACCAAAGGGCTAAGGGGCCCTATCTTGCACTCAGCACAATTTACTTTCTACACCGACGCATGTATCGTTGAATCGTGAATTTCCGCCACTACACTTATTCAGGCGCAGACCTCGTCTAAATGCCCTCGCGGATAGCACAGTTGTTGTTGCTATTTTGACGTGACTAGGGAGGTCGGAACTGTAACGTAAGCTTACACATACGTAGGGTATACACAGCACAAACATGCAAACAATTAGCCTAATTTAAATATTAATGGGAAGGATTGTTCATATGTGTGTCATATGCATGGCTATGCCATGCATTAAAATAATAATAATAACAATAATAAAACTTTTTATATAACAAACAACCAAAACAAAATTTTGTTTTAGGGTAAATGATAACGTTGGTTAAATTATTTAGGAAAGAACAGCTGATACAGCGGTAATAAGTTCTACTTTTAAATCAATGCATCTGCAAACACCGTACAACAAACACATATTCTCTTGACACAGACATCGTGTACAAGCGCATAACTTTTAGGGTTGATGAGGATTTGACCGCAAGTGAGTGTTTAAAAGAATGAATGAATGCGGGTGTTTGCACCCATCTGTTTAAACACACACAAACTAAACACGTAACGCATAATACAGTCCAAGGCAATGTATATTAATGGGGGGACACATGCATATGAAAAGTCGATAACGATAATGTATACAATACTGGTAACAAACGATGTTTGTTAATGTATTGCCGCATATCATTAAATAGACCCACAGTTGCAGGTTGCAGCCACAGGACTGCCTATCATAAATGTTCTCTTTGCCAACCTTTACATAACGACTCAGTGTTTCTGGAGTTGTAGAAGACAACGCTATTCCATGTGTGAATTAGGCCATATTATTTGGTCATAAACTTAGCCATTTGAGGTTTGAAATTCATGTGGTCATGCATCTGTCTCAGCGGAGAGTGCAAACGCGCTGTCAAAATATCAACTTGTCAGGTTATAATGCACTCATGGCTCTTAAAGGGGGTGCGAGATGACACTCTAATTGGTTTATTGCATATTACGCCCAAAACACACATACAGGTATTCAGACCAACCAATTTCAGATTTGCGTCGGGCGCAAGAGTTATTTATCTGCCGGTATAATAGCAACAGCATCAAAGATCCTCCCACAAAGCTACTTGCGTTTCGCGCTTCTCACTTCTGTTCAGACCATTGAAATACGGCCCTAAATGTGAATGTGAATTTGAACGTGAATTTGAATGTGAATGTGAATGTGAATACAGATGTAATTGCGAAAGTTAAAGTGAATGTGAATTTGGGTGTGAATGTGAATGTTGGTGTGAATGTGGATTTGGTTGTGAATGTAAATGTGAATTTGGGTGTGAATGTGGATGTGGGTGTGAACGTGAATGACCTGGAGGAGGTGGCGAGGGCGATCAGCAGCGCCTGCAGGATTCCTCGTATGTAGACGATGGGGCTCTTCTTGGTGATGAAGAAGTACATGGCTGGCAGGATGAAGAGGCCGTGCAGGACCAGACCAAACACCACTGTAATTGCGTAGAAGCCCAGCTTCTTCCCCATTGCTGATGGATCGCTCATCTCCAGGATCTTGCCCGCCACCAGGAACACGATGCCAAACGGGAAGTACCTGTTTAGCAGGAAGTGGAGTTGTTTAATGAGTAATCAACCGGCAGTGTCACTCATCAGTGACAAAAAACAAACCCGGCACACGACATATAAGTGGAATAAGTCTGTCATAGCTGTTACATCCCCTAGTCTGTATGGCAAGTTAAAGGTTAACCCGAACGATTTCAGCCATCAGCCAGAAGGAATACCAATGAGGTAGTGCTGTTTCTATTAAATAATTGTATTTGGTCACTCTTCAAAGGGTCCCAATGATTGTAGTTGATTGATCAACTACAGTCCATCAGGGAGGGGGATCTATTTATCCGACAAATCCACTTGTGATGTCATCTAACCAGTAGACAGAGTTTGAGATAGCTTGTTGATGACTTGGTGCTAGCCCTTTACCAAAAGCAATCAAGCGAAGTCTTGAGAAACACTTCATCCTACTGTCGAAGAGAGATGCTTGTTGCTTTACCAGATGACGATGGCGACAATTTTCAGGACCGCCTCGTTCAGGCTCTGGCAGAAGTTAACCAGAGCAGTGCCGTTGGGGCCCATCCGCCCGAGCATGATACCTGGGCACACACACACACACACACAACACACACACACACACACACACACACACACACACACACACACACACACACACACACACACACACACACACACACACACACACACACACACACACACACACACACACACACACACACACACACACAAGGGGGGGGTCAGGATAGTGTCGTGTGCAGTGTAGGTCAGGGTGTTTGTCTGTCAACTAAAGGGGCCTGGGTTCCATCCCTGCAATGTCCACCACCTTTGGCAAGATGCCATGACCCCATGCCTTCCCCTTGATGAAACTTGTTGTAACGCAAATTGTTGCTAAATGGCTGGAAAAGTAATACTTCCAATTAGAAATCTATCATAAGCATCATAATCTAGGTACCACAACACATGAGAATGAGACAATTTAGATATGGCGGAAGGACGTCTTGTAATGGTGTTAGAAGGACATCATCGTCATGGTGTTAGAAGGATGTCATTGTCATGGTGTTAGAAGGACGTCATCGTCATGGTGTTCAAAGGATGTTATCCTCATGGTGTTAGAAGGATGTCATTGTCATGGTGTTAGAAGGATGTTATTGTCATGGTTTTCGAAGGACGTTATCGTCGAGGTGCTGCAATGACGTCATCGTCGCAGTGTTAGAAAGATGTTGTCGACATGGTGTTAGAAGGACGTTATCATCATGGACAATGTCATCGCCATGGTGTTAGAACAGTGGTTCTCAACCTTTTTTGAGCAAACGCCCCCCTGACCATACCCTGATCCTCTGGCGCCATCCCCCAATAAAAAAATAAAAATGAACTAACAACCCCACTCACACTCATGTTATATTACTTAAAGTTGTCAATGCATCGTTTTTCATTGATTTTGCGTTGGTCACTAATAGCAATGAATGCCCTCTGGGTCTGTTTTGGTGCAAAAGATATAAAAATATTCATGAATATTCATGACATGCAAATGTATCACCTCTGATTGGCTAACAGCACTGTCCATCACTTCATTGTAATAAACCAAATTAAACCTCCAGAGCGAGGGGGGGGGGATTGAGAGAGAGAGAGAGAGAGAGAGAGGAGAGAGAGAGAGAGAGAGAGAGAGAGAGAGAGAGAGAGAGAGAGAGAGAGAGAGAGAGAGAGAGAGAGAGAGAGAGAGAGAGAGAGAGAGAGAGAGAGAGAGAGAGAGAGAGAGAGAGAGAGAGAGAGAGAGAGAGAGAGAGAGAGAGAGTTGAGGAAGAAATGGTTGGATTGAACATTCGTTCACGGGGCAAGGCGGGAGATGTGGCGGCCTGGAGTCGCGGGAGTGCCCGCACCGGGGTCACGGTGAATGAATGGCCCGGGAACCATGGGCACCACGGCCCGGGCAACGCGGACACCGCAAAATCAGATTGCACGCAATGGCCTGGTCTGGTCCGGGGCGTTCGCACAACCTAGGGGGGGGGGGAACGTGATTCCATTTTTTGGGGGGGATTTTAAACTTTCATTGTTTTTATTTTTTTTGGGGTGAAAAAAATAGTCTACCTGAAATAAATAGCCTATTTTCATTTATTGGTTTCTAACCCCTCTACCGTCTCAGCTACTTTTTACGCGCAGTGGAACAGCGATAATGCATCTCTCTCTCTCTCTCTCTCTCTCTCTCTCTCTCTCTCTCTCTCTCTCTCTCTCTCTCTCTCTCTCTCTTCTCTCTCTCTCTCTCTCTCTCTCTCTCTCTCTTCTCTCCTCTCTCTCTCTCTCTCTCTCTATCCCCCCCCCCTCGCTCTGGAGGTTTAATTCGGTTTATTATGAAATGATGGACAGTGCTGTTAGCCAATCAGAGGTGATACATTTGCATGTCCTGAATATTCATTATAATTTTGTATTTTTTGCACCAAAACCGACTCAGAGGGCAACTTTAAGAAATATAACATGAGTGTGAGTGGGGTTGAGTGAGTGGGGGGGGGGGGGGGGGGGGTGGCGCCAGAGGATCAGGGTATGGTCAGGGGGGCGTTTGCTCAAAAAAGGTTGAGAACCACTATGTTAGAAGGACTATATTGTCATGGACAACGTCATCGTCATGGTGTTAAAAGGATGTTATCGACATGGACAACGTCATCGTCATGGTGGAATGAGGACGTTATCGTCATGGACAATGTCATCGTCATGGTGGATGGAAGACGGTGTCGTCATGTTATCGTTGGATAACGGCATCATCATAATGTTCGAAGGACTTCATCGTCATGGACTACGTCATCGTCATGGTGGCATGAGGACGTTGTCGCCATGGACAACGTGATCGTCATTGTGTTAGAAGGACGTTGTTGTCAGGGACAACGTCATCGTCGTGACGTCGTGGTTATCTCACCCATGGTGGATGAGAAGATGACTATCCCGAGGACGTTCATGCCATCGCTGTTCCCTGGCCGGGTGCGCACCAGCACGTCTGGGGGCGGGGTCAGGTCCAGAGCAAAGTTCTGGATGTCGGTTCCGTTGTCGTCCTGGATACCGTAGATGAGGGCCCGCCGCGTGCTAGACTCTGATAGGCTCTGGCTCACGGTGGGTTTCGGTTTCATAGTAATCTCGGTACTCGTTCGATACTGTTATTGCCGGGGATACAAACAAGCAAACCGAGAGCTTGTTCAAACATGAAGTGGGACGATTCGTTAGATTGTTCATGCTTCAACTTAGAACCCAAGTGTTATTGTTGCGTTTGGAGCTGAGTTTGGTGCGTACACTAACCCTAATGGGACAGACAGCGAACAAAAACAGAATACTCGAGTACATGCTTAATAATTGATATTAGTATATGCTACACGTGAACCTCCTAAGATGGTGCGATTTGATTGGTTTGCTATCTCTGGATATTGGGCAATATCCCATGATTGAGATCTCAAACTCAGGATATTTTTTTCATCGCGTGACGGTTGTCTCGTCACGCTAATAAAAACGAATAAACCGCTAATAAAAACAAATATAGCTAATAAAAACAAATAAATCCCAGCAAAAAAGTGTTGTTTGTAGTGTTCACGTGTAGTGTATACACGTGAACACTCGTGAATAGTGAGGAATAGCCCCCTCGACCTTCGGTCTTGGGGGCTATTCCCCACTATTCGCTTTGCCTTCGGCGAATAACTGTTAAGAAATACATGTTATGCTGTTTTTGTGTTTCCAAAGTTCCATGTGTAACAGGGGTCTCTCACCTGTTGAAATGTGGCCTGCACCAAGTTGGAGGGGAACATGTTGCTGTAGAGCCCAACAAGAGAACGATAAAGGTTTATTGTGCTGTGCTAAAAAAAGACATGAGCCAGAGAATAACAGGCATGTAAAGATGTGAGGATTCTTGGACCATGAATGGGGCCTGATTGAGGCCAGAGGTGGATTTGCAGTACTTTGTGTACACTCACTCACAGTATGTTTCATATTTGTGCTAAAAGCGATATATTTTGAAGGCTAATTCCCCTTTGAGAAAAATAGGTATATATTTAAATCCATCTCCAATGAGAGCTTATTGAAGTCAGCAAGCCGGCGCCTGGATAGCCTTGAATATGATAAGCTCGTACAAGCTTTCAATGACGTCGTTTACGAGAGACATGCCATTCCGGAAAAATCAAGCATCTTGATCAAAGATGTTCACAGAGAACAATGTGTGTGACAGCATGGCCTGAAACCCACTGAGGACTGAGACCATCTGTCCACTGGAGCCCTGAACCCCAGGCCGCTGGTAAACTGGTGAGTGAAAACCCCCATGGTAATTGTGTATGATTACGATTACAGACATACTTCAAAGCTGTCGATAATAGATCATGGTGAGAGAGAGAGAGAGAGAGAGAGAGAGAGAGAGAGAGAGAGAGAGAGAGAGAGAGAGAGAGAGAGAGAGAGAGAGAGGAGAGAGAGAGAGAGAGAGAGGAGAGAGAGAGAGAGAGAGAGAGAGAGAGAGAGAGAGGGCAGAATGAGGCAGATAGAGAGAGAGAGGGCAGAATGAGGCAGATAATAGAGAGAGTGGGCAGAATGAGGCAGGTAATAGAGAGAGATAGATAGAAGGAAATGTAGGACGAGAGAGGGATCAGCAGAGATAGAGAGAGAAGGAGAGAAAGGGAGCGAGAAAGTAGACAGATATACAGAGAGAGAATGAGAAAGAAGGAGAGAGAGAGAGAGAGAGAGAGAGAGAGAGAGAGAGAGAGAGAGAGAGAGAGAGAGAGAGAGAGAGAGAGAAGAGAGTAGAGAGAGAGAGAGAGAGAAGAGAGAGAGAGAGAGAGAGAGAGAGAGAGAGAGAGAGAGAGAGAGAGAGAGAGAGAGAGAGAGAGAGAGAGAGAGAGATGGAACAACTGTCAGGTCAACATAAGTGAAGCATAATTGAGAGTGAAGAAAATTATAATACATACTGAAACAAATGGATAGCCCATAACAAGGACCTATTACAAAAGAGAGTTTGGCGTACGGCAACACTCATTCAAACTACATCCCCCAGGATGGGCGCATGGATGGAAGCGTAGATAAGCTAGATGAGGAAGAGAGAGACGGGGAGGGTGACACTGAGTTTCTCTGACCGGATGAGGTCGAGCAAGGCGTCGGCAGAGCTCATGATGGGCTTGCTGCCCTCCTCTGAGTCCTCCTTCTGGGCGGCGCCCCCGGGGTGGATGATGGAAACCATGACGATGCCAACCACCACGGCCACGAAGGTGGTCCACAGGTAGTAAGACACGGTGATCAGACCCAGCCGGCTTGAGCACTTGGCGTCCAGCGCAGCCAAACCCGACATCAGACTGGGGGACGGAGAAATATACCTTTTAAAATCACATTTTACATTTTGTGTTGCGCAATGTAAGGGCACCCAGGGGGTGAATGTAGCTGTAGGAGGTGATGGAGGTTAGCAGTTTGAGGTGAATGGAGCTGTATTAAATGAAACTAACGACGGTCTATATATATATAGTGCTTTTAATGTGATTGTAGTGGAGAGGCAAAGCAAACTCCATTTAGAATCCAAAAAAAGGTCAGCTTGTCCCAAACTCTTCCGTAATCCGAATAACCCTAATCCCCTAACCCTTAACACTGGTCTAATAACCCACAAACCTTAACCCTTAACCAGCAACCCAATAACCCAAATCCATCTAACCCTTAACTATTAACCCTAACCTCCTTTACCCTAATCCAAGTAACCCTAGCCCCCTAACCCTTAACGCTGGCCTATTAACCATTAACCCCTTACCCAAACCTATTATCCCTAAACCTCTGAACCTTAATCCAATGACTCTAAACCCCCAACCCATACCCCTTGCCTTTGAACCATAAACCCCTAACCCCAACCCCCTTAACAGTAACCCAAACCATAACCTATAATCAACTTATTAAAATAAACACTTCTCAACGTATAACATACGTCATACACTGTCACACTCATGATATTTCCTCAAGCTCACCTGGAGACGACCAGCGGTAGAATCAACATCTTCAGCATCCTCATCAGTAGCTCACCGGGGAACTGGAAGTACATCACTTCCTGTTTTGGACGGGGAGAAAGGGAGGACGAGAAATGTGGAAGGACTTATTTCCTCAGCTCCACAAAGCTCAATAGCATGCATCTCTACCTCCATAAGCCATCTCTTCTCTAACTACTGTAGCCAACAGAGTAACACACATCTCTATAACACATTACCTTATTTATCTACAGTAGCCAACAACATAACACACATCACTACCTCTGTGACACATTATCTGCTCTATCTCCTGTAGCCAACACAATAGCACACATCTCTACCACCATTATACCAACATACAACGAACAACACATTTCCCTTTCTAGCTTCCTGTGATGAGCACAGGAGGACGAGATAAGATGTACTATTATGGAAAGGCTTTTAGAGAAACTAGAGTTTTTGTGCACTCAACCTCTAGTTGTCATTAAACCCTATAGCAATAATGTGGGGACCCCAGTCGATAATGTAACAAATTTCTGAGAGCATAATCTAATAACATTTTGCCTATAATGTTACAACATATAACATTTGTGACTCTTAAAAGCAGTGCCAACACTTTAATATTTTTGACGCAAACTGAATCAAGGAACATAATCATTGAATCCATCGCTAGACGTGCCGTGAGTGTGCGTGCTTGTGTGTGCGTGTGTATGTGTGCGCTTCTGTGTATGTCTCGCTGCCTTTTTCTTGACGTGCGGTGTGTGCGCTTGCGTGTACCATTCCGTGTATGTTCGTGGGGTGTGTGTATACGGTGTGTATGGTGACAGGCCTGCTATTATAGTAGTAAGATGTATGTATGCTTCTTATTAAAAAAAAAATGAATACTGTCTTCACACAGAGTCGCTGATAATGTCAAATGATGACAACGCAACAAGTTTTCGCCACAGTGCATATAGTACCACGTTTATCTTATGTACTGGCGGTGGTAAGAGGTGGAGTTTATGTTACCGCAGACAGAAAGTCCTTGGTTAGGGTTAGGGTTAGGGTTAGGGTTAGGGTTAGGGTTAGGGTTAGGGTTAGGGTTAGGGTTGTATACAGTATATATCATATTATTATAAAATACATCACAAAATAGAGCACCAGGTATATTTGTCTAATCTTCGACCTAAGATACAGTTAAAACCTTTTTTTTTTTTTAATTGTTGACAAGCACATGGAGTAATAGATGTTCTTCTTACCAACCACACACAGTGCCCAACCAAAACAACAACAAAAAAAAAGGCTTATTCAAAAACACACACAGGCTGGGAGTGAAGGGCCGGGGTGGACTGGAAGGAGAGCACAGGGAGATGGAGAGGGAGAGAGTGTAATGGAAGCTAAAGAGCTTTTGGGTGCAGCATTAAGCAGCCAGAGATTAGAGTGCTTCATAAGAGCAGGATCAGCACTTCAGAGGACGGTTCTATGCACTGTGCTCATCTTGGATACATTGGGCATGTGCATTGTGTTTGCCTTTTGTATGTGAACATGCAAATGTATAGGTGAACATACAAATGTATGTTATCATGCAGTGTGTGCCTGACTGTAGGGTCTTGTGTGTGTGTATTTGCATGTGTGGTTGTGTGAATTCATTTTGACATTACCCGTATGCGTAATGTGAGTGTGCCCTTGGCATGTATGTGTGTGTGTGTGTGTGTGTGTGTGTGTTTGTGTGTGCGATTGCGTGTTGTGTGGGTGTGTTGTGTTATGTGTGCGCTTGTGTGTTGTGTGTGCGCTGTGTGTGTGTGTGTGCGTGTGTGTATGTGCGAGTGTCTATGACCATAGCATTGGCAGTAATCTGTTGTCAAAGGACACGTCGACAGTCAGCTGCCTCAGTGAGACTGAGGCAGATGCAGGGTCCTGGAGCTATTACGTAGAACGTAGAACCCTGGTTCCCCAGGGTCCTGGAGGTATATAACGTAGAACCCTGGTTCCCCAGGGTCCTGGAGGTATAACGTAGAACCCTGGTTCCCCAGGGTCCTGGAGGTATATCGTAGAACCCTGGTTCCCCAGGGTCCTGGAGGTATTACGTAGAACCCTGATTCCCAAGGGTCCTGGAGGTATTACGTAGAACCCTGGTTCCCCAGGGTCCTGGAGGTATTCCGTAGAACCCTGGTTCCCCAGGGTCCTGGAGGTATTCCGTAGAACCCTGGTTCACAAGGGAACCCAGAGGTGCTACAACAGTTGTTATAGTTATAGTTACATTTCTGGAGGTACCTTATAATAATGTGTTTTGGGTTGAAATGAATGATGGTTAAACTGGTACCATGGTTGTGAGCGTAACAATGCGCAAAGTTGTAGACATCTATTGAATGTGTCACACACCGTATTATACCTGTGTATTATACTATAAGTGTCTGAGGAGCTTTACCGTCCCTCGTAAGCATCCATCAACATCACTCGACAGGTCTCCACACACTCACACACACCTCACCGCCGGCGTGCCTTTGTCAGGACGTCAAAGTGCGTTGGTTGGAATTTCAATGTCACGAAAAGAACGCGGTGTGAGTTCAGAGCAGAATAGATTGCTTTTGAACTGGTTAGTGGAGACTAGCATAGACATAGGATTTGACAGCGGTTCTCTCTAAATGACGGACTCATTTTAGTAACAGAGACATAATGCCATTGAATATGTATGTTGGATATCATATAAAACATATTACCTTGTTTAAAACCCTGATAAACTGCCCCTTTAATGTCGTATTAGTTTCGTCTATGGCTGTAGAAGTTGGTCTGCATAGGTCTTGTATGAGTCTTTGAAACCTTACTTTTTTGATCAGAATATATAATCAAATAACAGTAGTAATACAGTTGTACAACCAATGCTGTTTTTAGTTTTTAAGTATTTAGCATTGATTGATTGATTGAGTTTCAAGGCTCTCAGAATTGCCATGTGTATAAAGGTGTATCAATGAAAGATCACCATCGTGCAGAAACAGCGACAACAATTGTCTTTTTTACATTAGAAGAAACCCCCCCCCCCCCCCAAAGAAAATTAGATTCCACTTCCTTCAAGAGTGACTACCAGAGGTTTATTTTATTGGCATATTCCTAAAGTTGATAAACGGCATCAATATGTTAAAGACCAAATATGTTAAAGAGATTCATATGAATCAGATTGACCTGAGGTGTTGGGATGACGACCAAAGCAGCTTAGGGGATAGCGTGGGTTGAGCGGGATGCCTGGAACCCAGAAGGTTGCTAGTTCAATCCCCGGCCCCTCCTAGCTGAGCGTTGAGGTGTCCCTGAGCAACACAACTAACACTGCTCCCGACCAGCTGGATGTTGCATTAAATGGCTGACACTAGCGTGCGTGCGTGTGTGTGTGTGTGTGTGCGTGGTGTGTGTGTGTGCGGGTGTGTGTCCTAGAAAATAATTGTAGAGCACTTTATGGCTACTTTTTGGAAAAGCACTACATAAATGCAATCCATTCTGAGAATAGTGTAGCTCGTTGATGAAAGATTAAAAATGACAGCTTAATAATTGCCTTGCATTAACACAACTGCATTTATCTTAAAGCTCTGGAAGAATATCTTTGGTGCCATGTCATGCAGAAGCAAA
>OLKM01000008.1:630475-670475 GCA_900291075.1 Melanogrammus aeglefinus
CAACTTGCAATGATCCAATTAGCATAGAATTCTATATGTAAGTCTATGTCCAGGTGTATCGTCTCTACAGTACGTTCAACCACTCCCGAAACACTGATTAATAAAGTTAAAAGCTCTACAGTACTACAGGTTTAAACCTGCTAAGGCATAGTGCACCAGGGACCACGCTGGTTTACGTAAAATAAACAATTTAAGGATGATTAGTTGTTTTGGGTGAAACACATCACCAATACCACTTATCTGTGCTCCAGCCAGAGGACAGCATGTGTAAATGTTCTTCTACATGCTGTCATTAGTATTATTTAGAGTAAATAGTGGAAAGGGAAAGGCCTCATGAACCAAATGAAAATCCGCCAGGCTCAGCTTGTTAATAGTAGATTCTGAAGACATTGAAAAATAAAAAGTTGCTCTTTACCTTTCGCATGTCTCACTTAAGGAAGAATCTTGCTCTGAAATATTGCAAGAGTAGCTGTTGCAGGAAGGGAATGGTTGAAACGTGAGTTGGAGAGACGTGTGGCGTGCCAGATTCTGTCGTGTTGGACTACATAAAGCGTAGCTTAGCGTCATCTCAAAGATTTGGGTGACGGAGGAACAGGATTGCAATGACAACAGGGGATCCACTTATAATAGCACTAGGTATTCACAGAGTATTTAATAACTACTAACAATCTAAACCAGTGGCAAAAACAAGCACTTTTAGAGGACGTACATGGGTGTCAACGGCCCCAAGGGGTGACATTGCAGTCTGTTTGACTGCTGCAATAGCCAAAGCAGTCCTGCTCAATACAGGACCAGTTTAAAAAAAACTCTTAAGTCATCAGTGCGAGTCATTAAGACTAAGTTATCCAGTAAGAATTTGCATTTGCAGTGGTGCTGTAATGCGAGCAATAGACATTATATCAAAATATAAATCGAATGAAGTAACACAATGGTGATTGAGCCTATGGCCTTTTGATGAAAGCCCTTGCATTTGCAGTCAAATTAATGTTAAGAACTGGGGGTCATTGGGACTTGCCTGCTATGCATTCAAATCACACAGAAAACCTTCGACTATTGACGTCATTGATCCGGGATTTGCCTTCTCCAAATTGGAACAAATTGGAGGCTGGGCCTCCATTTACACTCCCATGGTTAGCGGTGCGATTCCAAATGAGGCCGCCCAAGCTAACATCTGGTAGCGTTAACTCTTTAAGTGAAGCTCTCCGACTCACCACAGTGTTAAGCCCCGACCTACTACAGTCAAGTGGAATGAGCCAGCCAAAAGGATCCCAGTGCATCCTCACTAGCCACCTGTGGGCATCCTTGAGTAAGGCACCTTACCCCCATCTACCCATTTACATTTACATTTACATTTAGGGCATTTAGCAGACGCTTTTATCCAAAGCGACTTACCCCCTTAATGACCTGTCACAGTATTCACCGTCTAACCACTACCTGCTGCGTCATGAACTGTCTAACCCTGCTCCATCATGACCTCTCTGTCTTCACTATCTAACCCCTAGCTGCTCGTTAATGACCTGTCTCTGAACTATCTAGCCCCCGCTCCTTAATGACCTCTCTCTGTATTCAATGTCTAACCCCTATCTGCTCACAACATATCAGCCCTCACTACGTACTTATTTATTTATAACCTTATAACCGTGATGTAGTGGTGTGAGTGCGCGTGACTCACCTGCTCGGTGAGGCGTCGCGTCCGCAGGAAGAAGCCCAGCAGGCAGCCAATGACAACGGCGAGCACGGACAGTATGAGGAGCCCGTTCTGCTTGCACACGTTCTTCACACGCAGCCACACCGCGTCCAGAGCCACCGCCATGTTCACACTCCTGTCGGGAGATCACCAACCCATGAAGCGCATCCGTTCCCCAAGCCACGGAAGCCTGGAACTCGGGGCCCCGATTGGGTGTGGCGACAAGGTGAGGGTGGGGGGGTTTGGGGGGGGAGGGGACGGAGGACAGCGGCGACGGCGGCAGGGGCGGGAAAACAACAGGAATTTGGCGTGAGATGTCCCTTTAACCTCCACGTTTAAAGCACTTTGGGACCAAGCAAAGCACCAGCCGTACGTCCATGGCAATCTGCAATCGGAGTTAAGAAGATCAACATATTTCCCTAGGATTTCCCTCCATCCCTCCCTCCAGCATCATCATCATCATCATCATCATCCTCCTCCCCTCCCATCGTCCCAACAGCCGGCCCTGCCTCCCTCTGCCGCCCAATCCCCTGCCCATCAGGGCCCCTGCAGTTCCCTCCCCGGGCACTAGGGGGCTGTGACAGCTGTGGTGATTTAGCAGCAATCCAGTTAAAGTGCTGCTGTAATATTGAGGTTGGGTGCTAGATTAAAGGCCCACAGACAATTAGAAAAAAAAAGCTTGCTCGGTACTACAATACTGAGGATGTACGCCTTTGCGGCTCGCTATGGGACCCTGAATTCAATCATACTTTTTCACCTTATTTGATCATTTTATTTATTTCTAATCAATAATCACACAAAAAGAGTCTAGTCGCTAATAGTGTTGAGCCTATTTGGGGCTTCATCCAAAGCCATGTAGACTGGTACATGATGGTACTGGCCATTCTCTGAGATGGATGAAACCATTGACGTGGTACAAATCTGAAACCTGCGACCCATATCAAGCAAACATCTCTGGTGAACTGACCCTCTGTGTAAATAGACGTCTGGAGAGCGAGGGCACCTTTTGCGTAAACAGATGTGTTTGGAATTTAGACGGTAAAAATCTAAATTCATCAAAAGTTGGAGAATCTAGGCTTTTCTCTTGTGAACAGAGCCTTTGTTTCAATTATGGAAGCTTTATGGTTTAAAACTTGAGCACACTTTGCTAATCGTTTCTTTTGACCTTGAACACGCCCCTTGGAAAAATTCAACACTGACAACAAAGTAGCTTTTGAAACCTTTGTTAATTTAAACATAGGCATTCCATTTATAAAGTGGAGTTTTTACAAACGGCACAACAATGAATTTACTTAAACCAAATCGAGATTCACCGACCCACTAAGCATTATCTCTCTGCTTCCTCTTGGTATTCATATCTCAGCAGCCAAAACTCATGAATGAGTCTGCTTTTGCACTGTCTGTGTCCCCCAGGGAGTTGCATGTGTGTGATGCATATTGCATGTTTCACATATGAATGTGTTTGTGAGAGAAAGAGTGTGAGAGAGAGAGAGAGAGAGAGGAGAGAGAGAGAGAGAGAGAGAGAGAGAGAGAGAGAGAGAGAGAGAGAGAGAGAGAGAGAGAGAGAGAGAGAGAGAGAGAGAGAGAGAGAGAGAGAGAGAGAGAGAGAGAGAGAGAGAGAGAGCGAGAGAGGGAGAGAGAGAGAGGAAGAGAGAGCGATAGAGGGTGTATGTGTGCATGTTTGGCCTGGATCAGCTGTTTTCCCAGACTTCCCTGTTGCTAATCCTTGTCGTTCGCCCATATTTCCCATCTCTCTCCCTCTCTCTCTTTGCCTTCATCTGGCTGGGATTACTCAGGATTAGATCCTCTCCCACAAGATGGCATGCATTCATTCATACATTCATCCGATCTGGGGTGAATCCAACTCACCACTCTTTCACAACCCATCCCAATGGGCCCATATCACAAGTTGGCAAGAGCAGGCTAAATTACCTTCCGTTCCTGCCATTTTAACATTTTTGCCATTTTTTATTTATGTCTTTCTTGATTTTTGCCGAATACACACAATGCAATGCCCATATAGCAAAGGTTACCTAGGCCGGGTAGTTGATTTATTAAAGGCGTGCTTCGGTCCTGTTTTGATTGAAGATGGCTGTAATACCAGGAGATTGATCTGGGATTATGCTGCTTGGTTCACTAAAGGACTACTCTTGACGTCATTCACATGGAGGGCGGTTCAGAGGTTCTCAGATATTTTAGCGACTTTAGCCATTATACCTGCAAGCAATCATTTATTGGCAAGAAGCCCCCAAGCAGTAGGCTATTTTAATGGTGATTTTCGCCTTTTATCCTAATTTTCCCAACCCTATCTAATATATGACTAAGGACATATCTTAGTCATATAAAGTATATGCCCTGTCCTGTCCAAAGTATTGGGAAAATATTGTGAAGACATGTAGTGTTTAGATGTATATTTTAGCCTTGAAGAGAGTGGGCAATGGCATATATGCTTGTCAGCTGTTTATTCGATTTGAACAAGTAATATAGAGTGGGAAAAGGAGGAGAAAAAGGCGGGATAAGAAAGGAGGTGGGTTCGTTCGATGATGGGGAAGGGATACATAATCGGACTGATCGCTCACGCATGCTTACGTCTGAAGATGAGCAACTAGTTGTTCTCTATCGTCGTGTTTTAAGCATGAACTCGGTGTGCAAGAGTTATAACAACACGGAAAAGGTGTTGGTAGGAGCGTTTACTTGCCCAAAACCGGACCTCCGTTCAAACGCAGTTTATTGTTGCGGCTTCAACGACAGCAAGTACTGCTGTGACGACCCAAACAGCTTCTTTCCCTACGACTATGCCTACATGTGGTGGCTGAGGTAAGAACAATACAACTACAATTAAGAACCATACCTGGGCGGGTCTTGTAAATATATTCAAACCAGCGCTAGGATGTCTGATCAAATGTGTTTTGTTTTGTTTTTATTAGAAATTTTGCATTCGATTTATTCAATTCCAGAATTAACTTTTGTCATGTAAATGAACGATGATCACGAGTAGCCTATTCTTGATCTTATGTACGTTTATTTTCTGTAGTCTATAATTGACCGTGAATTATTAGGCAATTAGTTAAGCGTAGCGTATCGATTAAAGCTAATTAAATAAAAGGAACAGGACACAACGTAATAACCGCACAGTTAAACTTATCAAAACAAAATAATTAATTTCAACCATTTCCCAACCCGTTGTGCCCAACATAACATCAGTAACTTCACACTGTGACAAGTTAACAGACACCATATTCAAGCCTGCATTTACTTTAATGAGTAATTGTCTTCAGTTGAAAACTTTGTAATATACTTTAAATAACTCCCATTCAAGCTTAGAAAAAAAAAATGTTGTCTATTTTATTTTCAATAGGGGATAAGGAAAGGTTGTCTAGCGACCTCAGGTTCACTGGTTTGATTTCCTCTAACCCTCTCACACATGACTGTGTAAGGGGGTGACTGTCTGGAAGGAAATGTCAAGAGCACTTATTGTGCAGTTTTGGTTTGATGGGTGCTATGAAGTCTTATCTACACTATCAATCTGACAAGCATGCATAACATAGTACGACTTTTGTTAGCTGTGGTTTAATATATTGATAATAATCTTAAAGCTGACTCGATTACAAGTATCCAGATATGGGAACCAAACCAACCCTTACCTCCATGCAACCCTTTCTAAACTAATAATTATCCCTATTCCTCTTTTAACCTAAAACCTAACTCTAATCCTCTTTTAATCTAATACCTCAATTTAACCTTCTCAAACCACCTATTCGTAACCCTTTCTAACTAAATTCCTAAACTTGACCATCTCTAACCGAACACCGATAACCATCTTTCTCTCAATACCTGAACTTTCCCACCTGTAACCCAATACCTCAACTTAACCATCTGTAAAATAAAACCTAAAGATGACCATCTCTCACCAAATATCTAAACATAACCATCTCTAACCTTATACCTTCACATTATCTTTAAGAACTTGAACTGTACTTCTAATGCATTATGCAAATATCCAACAGTCTGTATTCTTAAGGCATAATTACTTCCTACAGGCCTGTGAATGCTGACACATCATGGGTCTATACAATATGACAAAATGTAACAGAGATTTCCATTCAACTGCTGTTTAGATTAACTATTCCTCAACAGCGATACTTCAAGGTTACTGGAGGCCCCTTTATCTGAGTGTAAGTTATGGGTTCATTTCTGTGTTATGTATGCAACAGTGAGTGAGGTGGAGTTTCATCTTGGATAATCATCAGAATAATTACATGTGCCTATAAGTACCGTTAAAAGCAGCAATTAAAAATGTACACATTATATAAATGCAAAAAAAAGTAATAAATGCAAGTTTTTTGAGTTCACGGCCCTATTAGCTGATGCTGACATTAGCATTTCATGCAATATGTTTAAACATGTTCACATTAGCATGCCATCATTTACTGACAACCCAATGTGGCCTCAAAATCTAAATAGCCTTTCTCATGAAATGCCCCATATTATATAAATTATAAGGTATAAATTGTTCCTGATTTTAATTGCAACTTGTTTTGTTTAGCTATCATGTTTAAACCCATTTAGTTAAGTGTGCGTCTAGGTAAGGGTTTCAGTCAAGCTCAAGGTAAGGAGCCCAGGGGTCAAGAAGTGGAAACAAACAACTCTGATGAACACTTCTTCTTCTTCTTCTTCTTCTTCTTCTTCTTCTTCTTCTTCTTCTTCTTCTTCTTCTTCTTCTTCTTCTTCTTCTTCTTCTTCTTCTTCTTCTTCTTCTTCTTCTTCTTCTTCTTCTTCTTCTTCTTCTTCTTCTTCTTCTTCTTCTTCTTCTTCTTCTTCTTCTTCTTCTTCTTCTTCTTCTTCTTCTTCTTCCTCTTCTTCTTCTTCTTCTTCTTCTTCTTCTTCTTCCGTGTTCCTTCTCTTCTGCACCCATGTTCCAGTGTAGGGGCGCTCATAGGTCTGTCCATTGCGGCGGTGGTGCTGCTGGCCTTCATCATCACCCTGTGTGTCCTGTGCTACCTCTTCATGTCTACTAAACCCAGAGGCCTGGACAACGGCCTCCATCTTAGAACAACAGGTACGTACGGCAGCCATCTTAGAACAACAGGTACGTACGGCAGCCATCTTTAGGTTTCACTTCTGATCTTGGCAAAATGTTGTGCGCATCAAATGTCATGGCAACCGAAGATAAACCACTTTGGAACAATTTGTAGCTGTGCACATGGCTACATAAAAACTTCTGATATTTTATTTGACAAAACTCATCAAAAAGTTACTTGAACTATCAAACACTTTCGGGGCGATTCAAATAAATGTATCCAGTATGATTATTTTGTTAACATTTTGAGATTGTATTGTATAACAATCGGAATAGGAATAGGAAAATGTCAGGTTGAAATTAAGTAATTACCTCTAAAGTACACTTCTTTCAATTTCAAAATATTGTGATGATTCTATATTTATTCAACTGAAGTCAAGGTTATTCTGTCTTCAAGAAAACTATTCAACACAATTATTCTATTTTCCTGCACATTGTTTACAGTTTCTTTCATTTAGGGTTAGTGTCTCTAACCCTAGGCTAAATCTTTACAACTAAAACTGGTGTCTCTTTTTTTAAGAACTTTCCAAAAAAGAGTGTTTAACTGTATCTTCCCCCTTTAATCAAACCGTCCCTGGCTCCAGTCTCCAAACCCCAGGACCCCACACCCCATGTCTCCAGCCAGCCGGTAGGCCCTGTCGGACCCCAGGGGCTGCGGAGACACTTTGTGAGGGGGAGGCTGGACTGTGAGAACCAGCCCCCCGAGCCAGAGCGCCTGTTCCAGCGGTGCTTCATGGCCACAGTCACGACCATCAACGTGGAGCGACCTGCGTAGGGCTGGGTTGTACTTCCCCCGTTCCCTGGCAGGTGGTGTTCTCATCTCACCTGGAAACTCACCTTGAGGCGGAGGCCTCGTCATAAAAAAATTCTTCTCCTTGGTCGTTGTTGTTGTTCTTCTCTTCTTCTCCTTCCTTTCGCTCCGGGGACAGTTCACCCAGGCTGTTTCTCAAAGTGAAGGAAGCGTGCCCATTTAAGGTCGCTACGTCATAGAACGCCGACAAGCACTGTTCCAATGTTTATAAGGATGCATCCATGGATCCTCAACGAGCCAAAATACCCACAATCCTTTGTGTTCACACGCTGGGCGGGGTATTTACAAATTGCATCTGGAAAGCAGTACACGTTGCTTTACACAAGTGAAGTTTTTGAACGTTTTCAGAAATATTTTGTGCCGTATTGTTTTTTATAGATAAATCTTGTGAATGCAAAAAATTAACCTGTGCGATTTTTTTTTTACTTTTTTGCAACGTAATTATCAATGCAGAACGGTGGATGCAAGGCTCGGTAAATACCAGTTGGTGCAGCCCACTCCTGGGTAGACACTGACAGCTGTCTTACTTCCTGTGGGCTGTGAACCTCAGCGGGGGCTGTTTCCCAAAGTGAAGGCTGCAACCTTGCGGGAGATGAAGCTTGAGTGCTGGCTAGCACTCAAGCTCATATATATATATATATATATAATAATATAATATATATATATATATATATATATATAATATATATATATATATATAATATATATCGCATGGATTGTGATTTGTTTTAAAATGTAAGTAGCTGATGTTTAAACAAACTACTGTCGCCAATAACAATTTCAACAATTAAAATATTTACCACAGGAGCAGTGGTAAATATTGCACAGCTTTTTTGTTAGAAGTGGCAGGAGTGAACGTCTCCTGGTACCCAGATGTTCAACAGAGAGATTTATGAGGTCTTTTGTTCCTGCAGCAGCTAAGCTTTTTAATCAGGACTACTGATTTGATTTTTGTAATTCTGCTGTATTTATATTTATTGATGCTGTTGACCGGTTGTGGCAATATGGCATAATGGCAAGGGGGATACAATCTTGTACATTGCTCATTTGGACTTCATAATATTGTAATTCATTCCCTATTTTTAGTTCAATTTTGACCTTCTATTAATATACTATGGTAGTGGACCATACTCCCTCTGTGACCATACTTGTTTCTTGTTTTATGTTGGTTACTTGTATTCCTGTGCTGTACTGTGTTGTACTAAATGTTGTATACAGACCATGGTGGCAAACCAGTTTCCCCATTGGGGATTAATATAAAATCCAAAAAGTGTGGAAGCGGAAAGCGCTTCCACACTAGCAAGTCGTTCAAAACTCTGAACGCTGCAAACGCTAGGCAGCACTCAAGCTTCATCTCCATAGGACGCGACTAGCAAGGAAGTGTTCTAGCAAGGTTGCAGCCTTCACTTTGGGAAACAGCCCCAGCTGAGGTTCACAGCCCACAGGAAGTAAGACAGCTGTCAGTGTCTACCCAGGAGTGGGCTGCACCAACTGGTATTTACCGAGCCTTGCATCCACCGTTCTGTATTGATCATTCTGACCTTGGAGTGCCAAAAGGATTTTTCATAACAAATTGACCTTTTAACATTTTCATAGCCTTCATAATGTGAAGCTGATCTGTGTTTCACAATTTAATATATTTTTGCCAACCGCCAAATCATCAGCTCCAAGTTGTTTTCATGGTCTGCAGAAAAGAAGGTAAGGCAAGGCAAGGCAAGGTATTGGCCTGAACCAGGCCTGGTCTGCTGGAAATCTGTCTGGACGGTAGGGCCAGACTCAAATGCCAGGGGAAATAAAACATGAGCTTGCAAATTCGTCTGGTTCCCGAATCTGCAGGATCCGCACCACAATGTTATGGTATATAGGAAGGAATTGTAGCCTTTGTAGCCTTATCTTATTCTGAGACATAGTGCCATTGGTTTGATACCATGTTTACTTTATTTGTTTGGTGACAAAAGTTGAATATTTAATGTGACCAATGAGCTGGTTCTGTATTAATATGTCTGAATAAATTACATCATACTATGTGCAGCATTAACACAGTTATTATGGTATAAAACTACAAAAGGAGACATTTTATATAGTCTTGTTTTGTTGGTTTTTATTTTCTAGTTTAATTGATTGTCAATCTCCCCATACACCCAGTAGGGCCGAGATCGTTTATTGGCCTGTGGCATGTGTCACCGCGACCACTGACATACCATGGCACACACACACATCCCCTGGCCGGCTCAGACTACACGATTCTCAGACATCCCTCCACGATTTAACATGTCACACTATACGATCCCAGAGCCAGGAAATCGGGCGTTGTCTCGTCGGAAGACTGGCCACACTACACGATTCTAGGGTGCGATGCTCTTTACTTTGTATCATTCACGTTTACAAGATATTTAGAAAAATCAAAGGTTTAGAACTGACATAAATGTTTTTTTACATTTTTGTCATAAAGGTTCCAGTAGTTTTTTATATCTGCTCAATGCAGCAACTCCTGACAGTAGTTGTGTTGCGAAGTGACATGAGCGATGTAAAATATACTGCCGCATTTCAACCAAAGTTGTCTCCATTATGTTGTTTCATTTTCTCTCGTTTTCTTCATTAGCATTCTTCTTCTTGCTATTGATCGCATTCATTTTTTGTAGTAGCCTAGTAGGTAGTTATTAGGTGCGTTTCCATCAGCTGTTTAGATGCGCATCTAGATGTATCGCATCGGAAAATGATGATGGAAACGCCGTGATTCGCATTAAAATCCCCTGATTCGCACAAAATGAAATACGCTCGCTATGGCCGGGTTTTGGTTGATTCGAATGGGATGGAAACAGCTGTATGCGAATCAAGTGTGACGTAGCGCACTTTCACCCCGACTGCTTCGACGGAACGACGGAATGTTTACAGGCTGGTTGCCATGCCAACCCGCGGAAAGTCTCGCGTGACTTAGAAAACTCGCGTGAATTTGTAGTTTTCACCAAAGTCCGTTCTTTTGATGGAAACACACATGATTCGAATTTCTTTTAATGCGCATTGCCCAGTAATGCGAATCACTTTGGATGGAAACATGGCTTACTGTGTACTCAGCGTTAGTGCAGTGAAGTCAGTTGGTACACACCTGAGCTCCAGCTGTTCGTAGGGTTCCCTCACGCAACTGGGGCGTGGTTTCCCTCATGATGGCTACGTCATGCGATTCCCCAAAAAATTCTGACATGCCAAACTTTTCGTCGTGGGGCTTTTGAACGTCGCAGACGAAAACATTGCAGATCGCAAGCATGTCACATTACAAGACCTCGTCTCGTCGCCGACCGGTCAAAATCGTGTACGATTCGCAAATTTGTCTGCGACGAAAGAATCGGGGCAAAATCGGGCTGAAATCGTGTAGTCTGAGCCGGCCATCCTAGCCCCCGATTTATATGTATTCACTGATAACCCTCCCTGGTCCTTCATGACCGTGGTCTGTTTTCACTCCCTACCTGCTCCTTTATGACCTGTCTCTGTACGGCCTCACAACTACCTGCTCCTTAATGACCCGTCTCTGACCTGTCCAACCTATAGGCCTACTCCTTAATGGCTGATCTCTGTATTCATTGTCTCTAGGCCCTACCTGTTCAATCTGAATTGGTGAGTCGTTGTAAAGTGCCTCGTAAAATAACATTAACTCTTTGAGGAATTGTTAACAATCGACAATAACTTTACAAAACGGAAGACATTTATTTTGCTTCTTTACAAAATGACTTCCAATGAAAAACAAATGTTGAATACCTCTGATGATCGGGGAACTTTCGACAACATAGTGGTGATAAAGGGTTTAATAGTGCTCATAAAAGGTAGCGAAAAGTTTGATGATTTTTTTTCCATCATTCCAATAACCCTATATTTTAGTAGAACACATTCCATTCAGGGTTTTGTGGCATTGGCCTCAAATGTGATTAAATTATAAATTGAATCCCAGAGTAATCTTCTATATTCAACTAGTGAATCAAATAGCATTATATACTGTGGACCAACTACAATATTGAAATTCAGGTTCGAAACATCTGACAATAAAGAAAGGAAAAGAAAACTGAAAATGAGTAAGTGTCGAGAAAGCCACACCCTGATATCAACGTTGACAGTGGATTGCACTTGGCAAGGACAGGACTAAAGTTGAACAATGTTGGTTTCTTTAAAGCTCTTCCTTCTTCTTTAAAATGATCCCTCGCACCAATTCAGCCACTTTGGGTTTGATGTCTTTGACGGACACACCGGGGCCCCATGCATCCAGTACTTTCCCGCTCACGTCGATAAGATACTTCCAGAAGTTCCAGTCTGGCTCCTTCCCTGAAGACTCTGAGAGACGATGAGAAGAACCGTGAGATGTTTCAGATGATTAAATCGATGAATAGAGAGATAGAGAGAGGTGAAGAGAGAGAAAGACTGATTGATAGATCAACTGCTCAACTGCTTTGGCAATTTAAATGTTTTGTTTTCCAAGCCAATAAAGCTCTTAGATTGAGTAGACAGACATACACTCTTTTCATCCTCAAGGTAAATCACTTGGAAGAATTGTTACTGTACTGTAAGTACTGTTGTTAAAGCTACTTTGCCTACATTGCTATATTGAGATATTTCATCCTTTTAATTTCCTAAAGCAAAATATTTCACTCAAATTCTAAATTAAATATTTGATTCTTTCAATCCTAAACATGTGGTCATGTTGTTGAATAAGTACTTTAAGATTTTATTAACCTCAACCACTTTCAATGACGTCCTTTGCCCTGATACTTTCTCCACAGCGTGTTGGCCCTCCGGCTCAGGAACTTATTCGACTACTCACCGGCCAGGTACTTGTAGATGTTGTTGGCTCCCGTTCCAACCACAGCGATTTTACTAAAGAGCGGAAAAGACACTCCATAGACTCTGCGCACAAAGCTGTCGATCTCCTTGTCACTGCCGGGCTCCTGCTGGCCGAATTGGTTGCAGGGGAAGGCGAGCACGTTGAAGTGGTACGGCCCGTAGTCCTTCTGCAGCTGCTGCAGGTCCCGGTAGTGCTCCTCCGTGAAGCCACAGTCGCTGGCCACGTTCACCACCAGGGACACCTGTCGTCATAGTAACCGTCACACTGTTAAGACTGTTAGACTGTTAAAACCCTTACCGGCCAGTTCCATGGTAACCATTAAACACATCACACCACCAGAGACACATGTCATCGTGGCCATCGTTGCACATTGACCAACATGGACGCCTGTAGTCATAGCGAACCAGTACATCACTGTCAGGTCAAGTAAATACACCATACATCCACTTTCATCGCGTTATCCTTCTATCCATCTTTAAAATCATCAATCCATCCATCTATCTTCACAACTTAACTAAGCTTTATCACCAACAACAGTTAACATGATCAAGCGTTTCGCTCCAACCTTTCATGGGGGATAATGGGGTGGGAATATCTAAGATGATGTTTTTGATGTCATATGACCCATACAAATCATCATCTTGGATGTTTTTTCCCCAGCGCCCCACAGCCTCGCACCAAGCAGGTCAGAGAATGGATGGTAAACTGCTGCTGGGAGATTATATCTCACTGGATGGCTTATCTCCCCACCCAGTGCACCTCTGACCTTGCAATCCACAGTCACCCAGACCCTGTAAGACCCTCCCCTCCTCTCTGCATGTAGGACGGCCCATCACCACACAGCACTATGGCGATGTAACAACATAAATAACCATCCCCTCTATCGAGAGAGGTAATGAAAATAATTATTAGTTCGATTATCATGTATTTTCTCTATTCTCTTCTGCATTTATAGTTACCAACTGTAATGACTTGTACTGTATTATATTATAGGTTATATATGTTTTATGTCTTCGATATTCTCCGTCTATATTATTTTTTGTAATTACGTATACATTGCTTTTTTTAAGACAAACTGATCACTGGCAATAAGGATTATACTTTGAATATTGTAGACCTTGTCAGTGGTTAAGGGCACGAATATTATCTTACGAGGACATCTGGTGGCGGGATGAAGTAATCACAAGTATCGAATAAATCAACATAACATGCCAGGATGCAGCAACACAGAATTCGATTCTAATTAGATTTCGAGATGATTACTAACGGTATATATGGATGATGACAATACGAAAGTAGGTTTTCAAGCTGTGCATTGGTTTTACATCAAGCCGTGTACAGCCCCTTAGGGCTGTCGGCCGTTTGCCACGTATGAAGGATACGCTACACAATCAGAGACCTCATTTGGCGATGTAAACCGTGCTGACTACTGTAACCGACACAGTAGGCCTACCCAAAAAATAAACTTACATTCTACTTTGAATAAAACCAAACTATTCCTTTGTTCATAGACATACATTCATTATGTTGACATTCAAGACCACCGGTCCAAAATCCGAGCGTCGGTTCTGACTCCCCACCTTCTCATAACTTACCGAACCCCGATATATTTCTTCCAGGGACACTAGTCTGCCTCTGCTGTTTAACTACTTTAAAAGTGTACAAGTCTTTCTCTTTCGCCTCGATGAGGAGGAAAGAAGAAAGTAACGCCGCAAGCGCAACGAGAAGCATTGTAGAAAGTTAGGCACCAGCAGCAGCAGGGACAAAACTTTGCAGACGTCGGCAGTACGGCAGTGCTCCAGATGTGAGCTACTGTAGGAGTATGAGTGGGCGTGGCCTAATACATCCTCTAGTTGTAGTAATAATCTACATATCATGAGAACTGGTGCACTGTCACACAAAAATGAATTAAGCACATGCTGAACACATTCTGATACCGGTTTCCCATCGGTGGGATAGATGGAAAATATATGAAGATGGTGGATATGTCCATGGACATATTATTAAATAAATATATATTTATATATATTTTTTTAAATATATTTTCTGCGATTTAGTGGTTGTAATACTGTTCAGAGAAGTATAATTGGATACTTTGCTGAAAAATAATAAGAACTTTTATCAGTTGGATATTCTGTTTCTGTTTCCATCTGTAATCAGTTCTGTTTGGTTCAGTGTCCTTCCAATAACGTTTTGTTCGCAGTTACACACACACTTAACATCATAAATAACTGCATCTAAGTGCTTTTCCTTGTCAAAGTAGACGAACATTGTGAGAGCATGCACCTAACGGCAGACAATGCCACTTTTTTTTCTCAGAGAGTGAAAGTGTAAAGAGGCTTTAAGAGAACATTGAGTTTTGTCAAAAGGGTAAAATAAATCATACATTGTTGTATTTGGAAGAAAGCAGGTTACAAAGAGAGCAAATCTATCATAAATCAACACGTGTAAACAATGTTTGTTCAATGCTGCAGTGATAAATAATTATGGGATAGTAATGATTACGTGAGTGTTATCACAGTATACTTTATGATCTCTGTTATATTGTTGGACAAAAGTTTTGATTGAGGTAAGCTCTCAGATAAAATGTTCTCCCTTAATTAATTGTTATAACAGACATGGCTCAGTGTTACATACAACTACATATGCACACATTGTGTACAATATAGGCCTGTAGATATTTAGTTAGTGAGTAGATTGGGACATACAGTATAGTTTATGAGTGGATGTGGAATGATGTGTTTATGTAGGCCTATAGATATTCACCATCTGAATGGCTAGGGATATGTTGTTATACAGTATGTAGGCCTATACATCGAGTATGTGAGTGGGTGAGGATGTTGTTGTACAGCAAAGGCCAATATATATATTATATATATATAATATATATATAATATATATATATATAATATATATATATATATATATATATATATATATATTATATATATATTATGTGATTGGATGGAATGGATGGATCGATTTGCTATATTATACAGGCCTATAATATATATATATATATATATATATATATATATATATATATATATATATATATATATATATATATATATATATATATATATATATATATATATATATATATATATATATATAGTATGTGATTGGATGGAATGGATGGGCATTTGCTATTATACAGGCCTATAGATGTACAGTAGCTCTTGGAAATGGATGAGGATGCCGAATCCGAATCTCCTCCACCATCACTGTACACTCCCACAATGCACCGCGGCGCGATATATTTACATGGCGTCGGGCCGTGCGCTATAAAAAAACAACACGGGCAGTAGGAACATGGACGACAATAAACTTCGACTTTGAACACACAAGTGAGTTTATACTCGTCGATTCCCCCTTTCTGTCGTCCCCTACCACGTTTTTTGTCGCTGTCCTCGCTCCCCATGGTGTTACATTTAAACTATTGTGTTGTTTATCTCACGTTAGCCATGCTAGCTAATGTGCTAGTAGTGATCTATATAAGTCTCCAAAAGACGGAGCCATGGGCAAGCCCGGATAAACTTCGTCCAAATATATCACAGTGTTGCCGAAGTGTAATGTTGTTTGCCTGCCGATACAACATGCTGTTCTGGCTTTCCCTGGGTTTACTTTTGAACGAGAGCTAGCTAGCGGAAGCATCACTGTATGGATGCGCTTGTTTACGTGACGTCCTCTGTGTATGCCTGGGGGGAATGTCCCATACACTGTTTATGGTTTCTTTCTCGGCTGGTGGGTTTATTGTTCAACATATGCTTATAGCCGGAGATTGATATGAAATAAAAAAGTGTTTTTTTTCTTCAGATTTTATTTGGCTTGTCTCGCCCCCTCGGCGTGGAGGTGCTGTTGTTGACTCCAGCAGGGACCACAGAAACATGGACGAGTCCACAAGCGCTTCGAAGACAGTCAAGCCATCCCGTACCCCAGTCAGAGCAGGACCCCGGGGCCCGATGGCCACCAAACCCATCATCAACAACAGCAGCAACAAGGAGCCCCAGCCTCCGCGAGACGGCACAAAGTCCGCCGGTCGCAGCAACAACGACCCCAGTAAGGCAACAAGGGAGAGCCACATCGCTGGCAACCAAGGGAGTTACGGGGGTCTGGGCAGGGGAAACACGGACAGTCACCAGGACAAAGGGAGAGGTCGTCCCCGCCGGCTTACTGGCAGGACCAGCTCGGGGGACAGAGGCAAAGGGAAAGCGCCTGGTCAACAACAGCAACAACAGCAGCAGCAGCAGCAGCTTCCAGGTCAGGTGACTCACCCCAGCGCCCCTCTGTCTGCGTCCCGGGGTCCCCCGGGAGGAGGCAGAGAGAGCGGTTCTTCTTCTTCAGTGGTGCTTTGTGCTTTGGAGAGAGGCATCCCAGAGCAAGCAAGGGCCAATCAAGGGAAAGGCAAGTCTCTCGCCGGGTTTGGTTACATGCTAGGGTAACGTTAACTGCTTGAGGAGAGTGGCCACATTTAGGGCTGTGGTCCTGGAGAGATGACTGGGATTTTAGTGGAAGATTAATCATCTTTTTGCGTTATTATTTTGGAAACTGGATCTTATAGCGCTTTCATTGGTTGGTATTTGTAGTACAATATCTATTATATGTTTAAAATGTACTACGGCTCATATGGAAGTCATTTCTTTTGTTAAATAAATAAATAGCTTGAGAGAGAGTCTGGTCAATTGTAACAACACCAAGATTAGAAATTAAGTAATTCGAAGACACGGTTTTGAAATGGTTGGAGTATGGAAAAAAAAACTAGCTAGGACTTTTATTAAAAAAAAAATCTGTAAATATTCCAATCAAACATGATCAGACTTTTATTTCTTAATCTGTAAATGTTGCACTATAGAACATGATGGGTTTGGAGCTTGAGAAGCTTACCCAGCTGCTTGACTGTCTTATCTGCAGGGTCGCAGGGTGAATCCATAGAGAAAGGGTCAGAGGTCGGTGCAGTGATGGTGGACGGAAAACTTACGGAGCAACAGCTGGGCCTGCAGCAGGCGGAGGAGCGCCTGTATCGGGACTACATCCATCGACTAGTGAAGGTACTGTATGGCCGACTTCCTAATGTCATACATTACCAAAACTTGCTGTTGATGCATCACATAATGCAAGCAAACCAGCTGAACGTCCCTCAGATTGCTGTATTAACACATTAAAGGGCCAATCGTTGGATCATGGATTTTAAAATGATTATTTATGTTTTGTCTTTACAGCAGTCCCCTGAGTACCCCAACTTTCAGTACTTATGCAAGCTCTGCTCTGTGCACATCGAGAACATCCAGGGAGCCCACAAACACATCAAGGAGAAGAGGCACAAAAAGAACATTATGGTGCGGTTTCAATCATGCCGAGTGTCAGATGAATGTTTAAATACTTTCTGAAAGACATTGAAAAGACAGATTGTCGGATTATGGTTTCATGAGCGCTGTTGTATTTAACCCCACAATTGTACTTTTTTTTCTTTTTCATGTCAGTTCTCTGTAGAAACGTATGGGTATTAGAGTAGAATGTAAAAATTTGAATGTCATGCATGCAACATCAGCCTGAAAGATGTGACCCTAAATTATCCCGATATTTACTTTATTACAAATGAACAGGAAGTTTGATGTTAAACTCGCATTCGGGCATAGGGTGTAGATATTTTATTGTAGTCTGTATGAGCTTGTCTGACAAAATATGGCAAAACAATATTTGAGTATATTCCCAACACGTCGACATAAGACGACAACAGTTGAAAGGTTGTCGCGTGCGCTCTCTTTAATGCGCTGAATTGGTTCTCTCTCCTCCAGTGAGTTGTCTCTCAGGCCTGTTGTTATTCCAGGAGAAGCAGGAGGAGAACGAGCTGCGGGCCCTGCCTCCGCCGTCCCTGGCCCAGCTCAGGGCCGTGGACGCAGCGGTACTGGAGGCCGCCAGGGTCCAGGGCATCTCGGAGGAGGACTTTCAGCAGCGACAGGCTGTGGTCAGCCGGATGGAGGAGACTATCCAGCAACACCTCACCGGTGAGATTAATAGCCCAGAGAGAGGGTGGAAACTTATTATCCATATCATTTGGATAAATAAGGAATTTGGCCAACCATATAAAAGAGAAGCAAAGCCTATTATTATTATTATTATTATTATTATTATTATTATTATTATTATTATTATTATTATTATTATTATTATTATTATTATTATTATTATTATTATTATTATTATTATTATAACTTTATTGAAGACACAGGAAGGTCTACATAGACAGCACACTACATATATATATATATACATATACATACACAATATATATACGCATATAGATACACACACACGCATATATAAAACAATATATAACGTTTATAAGAAGGAATGCAAATGAGACATTATCAATTATAATACAAACATAATTAAAAACATTATTTGGCAACACAACAGCTCACTGGTAGACAGGT
This sequence comes from Melanogrammus aeglefinus, assembly GCA_900291075.1. Taxonomy (NCBI): domain Eukaryota; kingdom Metazoa; phylum Chordata; class Actinopteri; order Gadiformes; family Gadidae; genus Melanogrammus; species Melanogrammus aeglefinus. The sequence continues at coordinate 649,319 of OLKM01000008.1, forward strand.
AATGCTATGCACAATTAAAAACAGAGACAAACATATCATTTCTGCTAACTTCCAACCTTTTTAATATTGTGCTAGATTCATGTTTTTTGAGAATAAACATTTTGTCGGTTTCCCTACAGCCTGCTCCCTCCGCCTCTATGGCTCCTGCCTCACCAGATTCGCCTTCAAGACGAGTGACGTCAACATCGACGTTGCGTACCCTGCAACGGTGAGTTACTATGCTGTCAGGAAGGCCCAGATCTCATTAGAATATATGGAGGCGGTAGGCAGATGGGCACTTTTATGCCCTCATAACAAAGTAGAAGACATATCGTCAGCCAACATTGCGTTGTGATTCTTAAAGCTACTCTGCACTTTTGTCAAGTTTTAAATTATGTGATGCAGCACCTTTTTGTCTCAACAAAAAGGTTGTCTCTCAACCTCACTTGTAAGTGGCTTTACGTAAAATAATCTGATGAATGACTAAGTGCATATTAATAGTTGTTTGATTACGCACTGGGAACAGTCCCTTGTGGTATATTGATTATTAGTTTTAAAAAGTGTTACTGATGACGCTTCTAATCTTTCTGACTGCTAATGTCCTCTTCCTCCCAGATGACTCAACCTGATGTGCTGATCCAAGTGCTTGAAATCCTGAAGAATAGCCGTGAGTCTTTTAAAGATGTTTTCAATACTTATAACTTTGGACTTTGTTCTGGAGTCCCTGCCCCTTTTCACTTCAAATCACTTCAGAGGTTTTCCTAATGGCAATCCTAGAGCTAAATCATCATGAACTGCGTTGTTTTTCTACTTTTACACATCCAGCTCAATTCTTGGAGGTGGAGTCAGACTTCCACGCCAAAGTACCTGTCGTGTTCTGTCGAGACACCAGCAGGTTAGTGACTTATTGTCCGTTAACCAGCCAATTGACTGGGTTATTCCTGTACATAGTTAATGGTTAATGTATTGAAATCTGTTGCACTCTAGAAACGTGATGAATATTTCTTTAAATGAAAGTCTGCTCAATGAATAACCTGTGTATGTTTAAGTAACCGTACCTGGAATATTACCCTTTTTGTAAATTGTGATATATTCTTTCACTACGTGTTCATTAACAGTCTTGAAAAGGTTCTTGGTTCGTGTTGAAGATGTAATGAGTGTACAATAAGGAAGTATGTTGCATACCAGAAATGATCTGAACGCCTTTTTGAATGTCATTGTCAAATTAAGTTTCTCATAATCGTTGAATAAAGAAAAAAATCGAACATCCATCCATCCAATAAAGAAATCATAATGAAATATTTTCTTGAGTTAATACTTGTTCTGTTTAATTTAAAGTCCAAGTCTCTGATTGTTGTCCGTGGTTGCCATGTGTGCAGCGGGCTGGCCTGTAAGGTGAGCGCCGGTAACGACCTGGCCTGTCTCACTACCAACCACCTGGCGACCCTGGCCAGACTGGAGCCTAGGCTGGTCCCTCTGGTGCTGGCCTTCCGCTACTGGGCCCAGGTACGGCCCGCACTCACTCACTCACGTTTCCTTTGTTCTGAGACTAGTGGTGTTGAAGGGGAGAGCAGAGACATAGCAACTTAACTTCCAGAGCAGAAAATTGAAGGTGTTACGGGTGTTTGACTCCTGGCCAAAAAGTTCCGGGTTTCGAAACTCTTATGTCCGAATGCCTACAGTTTAACTAGGCATTCTTGAAAATGTTCCCTAACCCCCTACCCGACTGATAGTGAGTTTACCTGAATTTACTACAATTCACTTTGGATAAAAATGACAAGATGGCATGATGGTATATATTAGGGCTGGGTATTGCCAGGTACCGTACAATTCAATTTGATTCTTTAGTTCTTGATTCGATTCGATATTGATTCGGTTCAAATTAATATTGAACGAATTGCTTCGATATCGATTCAATAATGCGTGCAGATGACAAAAATACCTAAATATTATTTAGAATGAACCATTTCGAAATGAATTAACCATTTCATTGTGCTTCTACTAGTAAAAAGGGAATACACCATTGAATAATATTGTTCCTGAGCTAAACTGGCAGCATAAAAGTAATAAATCATAACATGGACAAATGTAAAAGGGCATGTACATTTAGGCTACTCGCTTCTAGATTACAGTGACTGAGCATGCTTCCTTGTATTTATTTATTTTCTTTTTTTAATGGAAATAATCGATTTCAAAAAAATCGAGAACAAATAAATTGCAGTGCATTGACATATCGATATTTTTACCCAGCCCTAGTAAATATGGTGTATTAGTTTCCACAAACTCCACTGTTTCAGTATTTATTTGTAAATGCATCACATGATCTTGCAGTAGTTAAATTCCACATTAGAGGTGTTCTATATTCGGTAGGTGTGTTTTGTAATCCCTGTAGCTCCCTGTATTTGGATTTATCGACCGCAGATGGGATTTCTTTAGTGTTTTCATCCCTGCAGATTGGACTCTTGTTTCTTAATCGCGGCACCTGTGTTTTTTTTGTGTTTATAATCCCTTTTGTATATCTGTGCTCTAATCCCTGAGTGTATTTCTGTGTTGTAATCCCTGTGTTCCTCTGGGGTTTTCATTCCGCTGTGTGTTTCTGTGTTCTGACTCAGCTGTGCCACATCGACTGTCAGGCGGAGGGAGGCATCCCATCCTACTCCTTCGCCCTCATGGTGATCTTCTTCCTGCAGCAGAGGAGAGAGCCCGTCCTCCCGGTCTACCTGGGACACTGGGTATAATACAGTACACACTCTATTATGTTGTGGTCTAGGGGCAAGGAAAGGATCTGGGTTTGATCCTGTGATGTCCGTAGAAATGCCTGGGACTGTAAACTACTTTGGATACCTTCATCTCCTAGATTAAAATGGAATTAATGAACTATTGCCACAATGGACATGGACATTAAACGACGTGGATATAAAGAGAACGTGATTGTAAACATAACAAATATACCATCAACTGGCCTGGCATCAGACCATTTTTCATAGTTCAGATATAGGCTGGATTTGGCAGCTAATGAACTAGGTAGTAGTTAATTTATAGTCTCTCTCTCTGTCTCTGTCTCTGTCTCTCTCTCTCTCTCTCTCTCTCTCTCAGATTGAAGGATTCACTGTGAAGCGTGTGGACGAGTTTCACCTGACTGGCATCTCTCTGGATGTGTTCGTGCGCTGGGAGCACAGAACCCCCAGCACCACGGAGGGCCGGGGGGAGCACCGGGGCGACCACCGGGTAGAGGGCAAGCCCAAGCCGGAGCAGACCAAAGCGGACGGGGAGGGACTGGTGAGTAGGGTTTGGCCGTTTCCAGCTCGGACAGGTTTCAGCGTATGCATACAGAATGTAACGGGATGGGTCATCATGAGACATTATGACGAATTACATTGTCGCCTATTGCTTATAGCAGCAACTTGTGTTGCTTAACATAACTTTATTGCATTAGAAATATGCAAAATACATTGCAATGATATTACACAGCCTAATGGATTATCACCTGGGCTAGAAAATAGCCTATTGGAAGCCACTCTATCTGATTATCGCAGCAGAGGCGCTGGTCGTGTGTGTGTGGTCGTGTGTGTGTGGTCATGTGTTTACCGCCCCCCCCTACAGACCCGTCTGACCATGGGCGTGGGTGAGGGTCAGTCCCTGGGCCAGCTGTGGCTGGAGCTGCTGCGCTTCTACACCCTGGAGTTCGCCCTGGAGGACTACATCATCAGCATACGCCTTAAAGAGCTCCTGACCAGGGAGCAGAAGAACTGGCCGCGCCGCAGGCTGGCCATCGAAGGTACACGCACAACCTGGGACTGACTGGTTGGACTCACTCTTGACCCGTTTACCCTTGTCATGTAGTAGATTCTCGTTTGCAGGTAAGTGTTGGGGTTCATAATCCCAGAAACTTTTCAGCCGGGGTTTGAAAGATCCTGGTATTGAACCTAACTAATTAAGGTTCACCTGGCAAAAGACTTGTATATTGAGTCTCAAACCTCCAATCCAATTTATGTGGTGACTTTAACAGACCACACAAAGGACAACTTCAAGATTTTAAAAAGCCTTTATTCTCAGCTGGCCTAAAGTCATCCCCCTATATGTAAATCTGCTGAATATGCTGATTTCCTTCCTTTTTCAGATCCGTTTGCTGTGAAGAGGAACGTGGCACGCAGTCTCAACAGCCAGATGGTGTTTGAGTACATCCAGGAACGATTCCGCACTGCATACAAATACTTTGCCTGCCCCCAGAGTCTGAGCACCAGGGGGCGCCAAAAGAGGGGGTAAGCAGGCCGGCAGAAGGCATGGCACTGGGGGGGCCCAGAAACCAAGAGAGGAGGAAGCTGGGAAACATGGACAGAGGCGAATGAATGAGGTTGACGGAGAGGAGGAGGAGGAGGAAGGAGCGGGTGGCTCTGGCAGAAAGAAGGGGTATTTGTTGGAGGGACGACTGCAGGACTTGGGGCTCAGCGATGGGGAGAGCCCCGGCGAGAAGAGCCTTTCCCTGGCGGCCAACGGCGTGCTGGACAGTGACTCTGAGGAGGAGGAGGATGAAGAAGAGATGGAGGAGGAAGAGGAGAACCGCGTCTCACAGAAGAACAGGCTCGTACTGCCAGAAGACCTGCACTATATATTCGATAGGATGATTTTCACGGGCGGAAAGGTAATTTGAACGACACGCACGCAATATCAATTCCATCCCTAGCCTAATGTCTTGGATGTAACCATATCTGATGCATCATGGGAATTACAAACAGAAAAATGTTCTTAAAAAAAAAAATAGCATTATTGAAAATGACATTCGTTGGGCTTACGGTGTCTTTGACTTCCTGCGTCTTTGACTTCCTTTGTCTCTGACTTCAGGTGTCTCTCACTGTGTCCTTGACTCCCTCTCATTTTGCGTACCCTTGTTTTTGTCTTCCCATGAGTTTGACTTCCTTTGAGTTTGACCTCCTCTGTTTTTCCCCTTCTTGCGTCTCTGACCTCCTGTGTCTTGGGTGGCTTCCTGTCCCCAGCCTCCGACAGTGGTGTGCAGCATCTGCAAGCGTGACGGTCACCTGAAGGACGAGTGTCCCGAGGACTTCAAGAAGATGGAGCTGAAGCCGCTGCCCCCTATGGGCGACCACTTCCGGGAAATCCTGGACGGGCTCTGCAGGCTCTGCTACCGTGCGTCCTTCGCAGCACCATACCGTCTAATGTTAATGCTGTGATGTATTACTTATTAATGGTTAGACGTGATGTGAAGGTAGTCCCGTGACCAAAGGTTACAATCCAACCAACAAGACCACAAGTGTTTTTCATATTCATGTATTTTATGTTTCATATATTGGTGAATCTATCAGAGGTTTACCACCGAATGTCTGTTGTGTTCTAGATGAGCTTTCTCCCTCGTTGCTCGACCAGCAGAAGAGGGAGCAGATCCTTGTGGGTTTGGAGAGGTTCATCAGGAAGGAGTACAACGGTGAGCCGTGGGTCCCCCATCCCAAATATCTTCCATTCAAATCCACTGTCCAGTTATATTCAATTCTACCCTTGCGTGCATTGTGTTGTACAGAGCATATCACCTGTGAATACAACATCCTTCTCACTGAGTTTGCCGTCCCACTGCCCAACAGATAAGGCTCTGCTGTGTTTGTTCGGCTCGTCCAAGAACGGCTTTGGTTTCCGTGACAGCGACCTGGACATCTGCATGACCCTGGAAGGTCACGACACTGCAGAGGTCAAGAGGGGACACATACTTGCACAGAAACCTACACTTTGGCAATCACACTTGGATTTGTTGTTTTTATAGCTGCATAAACAGGGGTTGAAGAAATCTTGAGTCTAACTGTTTGTGGGACAGTAGACAAGCATTGATGTACAGTATGTATTGATGTACAGTATGATACAGAGCTTAGAGCTCTTCGAGGAGCAGGGCTCATATTTATAGAAGAACACCAGCATGCCTTGAGTCAGTGGGAAAACCACTGGAAATTCACTCTCCGCTTTGTGCCGTCTGTTCTTGCAGAGGTTAAACTGTAAGGAGATCATCGAAGGACTCGCCAAAGTGCTCAAGAAGCACACAGGTAGATTCACTATTTACTGACAAGACAAATTATTTGAACATATTTAGAAGTTAACTGCTTAAATATCTTATGTAATTTTACTTTTTGATTGTATTTTTTAACGTTATTATGATTATTATAAATAAAGTTAATATGGATATATATCAATATCTGCATATTTCAATATTTTGAGCTCTTTATCATGCTCTTTGTGTCCCTAGGTCTGAAGAACATCCTGCCTATCACCACAGCTAAAGTGCCCATTGTGAAGTTTGAGCACCGGCAGAGCTTGCTGGAGGGAGACATCAGTCTCTACAACACCCTGGTGAGTCGTGTGTTTCACACCTATTGCTGCTACTCCGACCTCCACTTCTTACCAAGCGTCCTGTCAACTTGAACTGGGGCAGGTTACCCTGGCCCAGATATGTCATATCTTTTTTTAGGTTATTTTTAAGGTTGAATGATACAGGACAGTATTTGTATGCCCTGTGTGGGGTTTCAAACTTTCCCATTCTTCAAATGACCGACTCAAATTCCTCAACAATAAAATGAAAGTGAAAATATTTGTCCTTGGAAACCAAGTGCAAATATTGTACTTGGGTTTCCAAGTAGAAATATTTTTACCTTTTGTGTATGTAACACATGTCCATGCCATATTCGAATGTGCCTAGTATTGTTTCAATGATGTAATCTAAGGTGTACTCTTGTGTTTCAGGCTCAACACAACACCAGGATGCTGGCCACCTATGCTGCCATCGATCCCAGAGTGACGTTCCTGGGCTATACCATGAAGGTCTTCGCTAAGGTACCAGCCACACACTATAAACACCACACTCTGTATCTAAGACACTCTAGACATGACACTCTGTACCAAACGCACTCTTGACACCACACTCTTTACCAAACACACTCTGGACACCACATTCCGTATAAAACACACTCTAGACAACACGCTCTGTACCAAACACACTAAACACCACACTCTGTACCAAACACACTCTGTACCAAACACACTCTGTACCACTCTAGACAATCATCCTGCCACTTCTGGCGAATCAAAGTTGTTAGTTACATCGATTTCTGACGAGTCAACCTATAAGTTGTTTTTCTGACCAAAGTATTTGGTAACATATTGTATAAGACGATGCTTCATCAATCTGGGGAGGGATATCTGGGAATGTAAATTCATATTGTACGGGGAAAACTCCCATCTCCTTTTAATGGGTTTGGATCGAGTTAGGTACTTTGTTCTGCCCCGAGGGGCATGAAGGTAATGAATAAGTTAATTAGTCAAGTAAAATGAATAAATAATTAAATTTAAGAACATAATGGAAGCACAGCAGGGATGTGTTCTAATCTAAAATAACAGATGTATGATAATGGGATATTATTGGTATATTATTATGACCTATACCTTTTTAGCTTCCGACAGAAGACACAAGGACCTGGTTTGAGTTTGGGAACTTTATTGATTGAATTCCTTGTTAGTAGTCTAATATTTGTTTTGGCTCTATTCTTTGATTGTCCTAATCACCTACCTTGGAAAGAACTGTCGAGTAAATGCCTAGATAATTTGTGTGTGTGTGTCTGTGTGTGCTCCCAGCGCTGTGACATCGGCGATGCGTCCCGGGGCAGTCTGTCGTCCTACGCGTACATCCTCATGGTGCTCTACTTCCTGCAGCAGAGACAGCCCCCCGTCATCCCTGTCCTGCAAGAGGTAACGCTAGCCATCCAGCTACGTGCAGTCAGAGATTACAAGCTTTTTCCGTGGCTCTATGCTATTCCAGAGGCTACATGCTATCAACGATGCTACATGTGCTACTTGATAGCCCAGACATATTGAAGACGAGATGGCTGACCCACAGTTGATCTGATTTATAGAAAGACATGTACAAAATACATCTACATGTAACTTTATTTAAAGGGAACTGAGAGCCTATCTTTGGGCCCCAAATATGTTTTTTGATTGCAATAGGGGCAATAACTTTCTATCACCAACAGTAAATTAATGTCGTGGGACATTATGTTAAAGTGTTCCTATGTTGGGATTGTCCAGATCTTTGATGGGAGCAACGTTCCAGAGTGCATGGTGGACGGATGGAATGCCTTCTTCTTCAACGACATTGAAGACCTGGTAAGACCTTCATCTACCTTCCTAGTGCTCAACCTACTACTACCTGCCTCCTACCTGACTAGCCCCACCTACAGCCTCCTACCTGACTAGCCCCACCTACAGCCTCCTACCTGACTAGCCCCACCTACAGCCTCCTACTTTAATAGTACCCACCTACAGCCTCCTACTTTAATAGTACCCACCTACAGCTACCCATCTCTCTACCAGCATGGCTACAAACCCTAAGTTGGTAGGTAGTAGGGATGGGCACGAGAAGTAAATTCCAAACTCGAGAGATCGAATGAAATCCTCGAGGATCAATCAAGTACTCGTTTAATCTAATCTATTTTTAGAATGCAACGCATCTGCAGCAGGAGTAGGCCTAATGATGAACGGTTATATTACCAACCAAATATGTAATGCTTATTCTCAATCAAAACAGTCAAAACAGTCAGAGTATTCATTATTTATTTTGCAAGGCTAAATACACAAAACACATTTTCCTTACAAAAATAAATTGACGTTGAACAAAGGGCTGTAACAGTTTAAAAAAATAACGAAACAAGTAGCACATAATTTAAAGTTGCAAATAAAACGGCAGCAAATGAAGTAAAACAATACTCAGCGTTGTGATCTTCTCTCCACGGCCGGGATTACAGCTGCGTCTTGCGGCGGTGAAAATAGCCGACACACTTGGTTGCTGCGGGTCTGTTTTCCCGACCTCACCGTTGTGTTTCAGGAGCATGTGTTGCCGCATAGTACTTGTAGTACTCTGGTAGCTCAATTTCGCTCAGCATATTTTACATTTCACCTTATGATCTCCTAACTTTTTGAATTCTGGCGTTGTGCAGCACACGGCACGGCACGCGCCACACAGAAATTTGATACATTTCATTTGCTTTGTGCACACGGCACGCACCAGTGGCGCCACACAGGAAATTGAGTTGCTTCAGAAAACTTTGAGTTCATTTGGAACAAGGAGTAATTGCTTCCTCATCCCTAGTAGGTAGCTATCTTCCCACCTGATTACACATCCCATCTAACTTACTTGACTACCTACAGAATACCTTCCTATATGTAGATTTGATTCAGTTTTATTTTTATATTTGTTGTGGGCAATAGGAGTTGTTGTTGTTGTTGTTGTTGTTGTTGTTCGCAACATAACATCCCACGGCGTCTCAGGCTTGTGTGTGCAATGTTACTCCCGACCACACAGCGGCGCCGTCTCCCAGAGCTGCAGCAGAACAAGGAGTCCGTAGGGGAGCTATGGCTGGGCCTGCTGCGCTTCTACACTGAAGAGTTTGACTTCAAGGAGCACGTCATCAGCATCCGCCAGAGGAAGCGCCTCACCACCTTCGAGAAACAGTGGACCAGCAAATGCATCGCCATCGAAGGTGCTCCCCGCAACACAAAGCTGTTCTCACCAGCGGTTGGCCACGGGGGGGGGGGTTCAGAGTCAGACCATGAAAGTCCTTCTGCACTAGACAGCCGGGTTTAGAAAAGAAAAGTCCCTTCCCAGTAGTGAGTGGAACTTTCTGGTTTAGAATATAAAAGTCTCTCCGCCGTTTTGGGAGGGGCGATGCGGTCCGGTATATAAATTGTCAGTCAAATTTAGAAAAGTCAAACCCACTTCCCAGTAAGGGAGCAGGAACCAGAAAATAAAAGTCCCTTCCCAGTAGTGCTGGGGAAATTGTCAGGATAAGAAAATAAAAGTCCCAGTATCCCTCCTTCTGTTTTGAGTCGACCATCTGGATTTGATAATTAACAACAACCCAGGGGTACGGCTAATGATTAAATCAGTGGGCTGGGAGGCGGAAACATGGCAGGACTTTTAATTTTGTAAACCAGAGAGTGCCCACTGGCCTTGCCACAGTAATAACAGTGTTTTGTTTTCTGTTCAAACCCTTGCTCACTCCACCAATTGCTTCCACAGACCCCTTTGATCTGAACCACAACCTGGGGGCTGGCGTTTCACGCAAAAGTATGTACACGCGCGCACACGCTAATTTCCCTTACTCCTCAGCGTCCATGCTTTTCGTTAATTGATCGTTTTATGATCCATGCATTCAGCTTATCTTACAATTTACTCTGGTTTTCAGTGACCAACTTCATCATGAAGGCCTTCATCAACGGCAGGAAGCTGTTCGGCACTCCGTTCTATCCCCTTTCTGGCACGGAGGCGGTGAGTCAACTCTCCTTTTGAAGTCAGATTTCTACTCCGATTGACGAATTTGATCTCCTCTTCTGCGGCCTCCTACGGTCCCTTACTTTTGAGTGTTTTGTCCTCAGGACTACTTCTTTGACTCCAAAGTGCTGACCGACGGGGAGCTGGCGCCCAACGACCGATGCTGTCGGATCTGCGGCAAGATCGGCCACTACATGAAGGACTGTCCCAAGAGACGCAGGTCTGTGCAACAGCAGGGGCTCTCTCTCTGCTCTCTGTTCCCCATATAGAGCAGGCTGTAGTGGGGGCCGGGCTGTATACGGTCAAAGCACTGAAGAAGGACGGCTATGGTATGAGTTGGTGGAGGGTGGTATGACAGGGTGAATGGCTGTTTCCCAATGTGAAGGCTGCAGCCTTGCTAGGACGCGTCCTTGCTAGTCGCGTCCTATGGAGAGTGCTAGCTCGAGTGCTTCCTTGTTCGGACTTTGGAACGACTTGCTAGTGTGGATGCGCTTCCGCTTCCGCTTTTTAATACTGCGTTACCGCTTGTAAACACATGTGCACTTCTGAATACAACATGGAAGCAATGATGTGTATATATATATATATATATATATATTATATATATATATATATATATATATATATATATATATATATATATATATATATATATATATATATATATATATATATATAGCAACGTACGGTATCATTAAGTTTGAAAAGTGGCACAAGTCTTTAAGCTTGATAATTTCCATTAACACGATGAATCTATAAAAAGCAATACGGCACAAAATATTTCTGAAAACTAATATAACTTCACTTACATTTGAACGTGTACTGCTCTGCCATTTTCAAGATCCCGCGCAGTGAACGCACAGGATTGTGGGTAGTTTGGGCTCATCTAGGATGCATCGATGCATCCTTGAAAAATCTCGGAATTCTCAAAAACGAAGGACGCAAAAATGGCGTCAATTTCGAGTGTCCTCAACATTGGAACAGTGCTTGTCGGCGTTCTATGACGTAGCGTCCTTAAAAGGACGCTCGTTGAGCATGCTTCCTTGACATTGGGAAACACCCAATGTGTCTATGGGTGAATGTGCATGAAGGTTTCGTATGACCGGGATGAATGAGTGTGAACAGTGGCGGTTTTAGGTACGGGCGAACCAGGCAGCCGCCCGGGGCGCCATATTTGTGGGGGGCGGAAAATCACCTGGGGGGGCGCCACGAGCAGAAAAAAAAAACGCGCTGCGTAGCGGTTTTCAATCAAGTACATAACATTGTGTGAGGAATTGGTGTTTTGGCGCCCCCTCTGGCTGCAGGCACACCTGCTCGTTGAGAAGGTGCCGTGTCCAGACGGATTGAAACCCCCCCCCGCTTGGAGGAACGTAGAACCGCCACTGAGTGTGAATGTCGGGCTTGAAGGTTAACCCGTGTTGTCCTGTGTCCTCCTCCCCCAGGGTGAAGAAGAAGGAGGGGGAGAAGGAGGAGGATGTGAAGGACGACGAGCGAGAGCCCAGGGAGAGACGCTGCTTCCAGTGTGGGGACATGGGCCACGTCCGCCGGGACTGTCCAGACTACAGGCACCTCCGCCAGAGGGCCCCCGGGGGTCCAGGTACACACGCATGATCACACATACAGGGGCTCTCACACCCACTCACTCACTGAGTCATACATGTAATCACACAATCACACACACACAGTCACATACAGCACTGAACAATATTTGACCGTGACCCTTTATTCGCTGTTTAAGGTTAAACGTGAGTAAGAGCTGGACAGTGGAACAGGCAAAGTGCATTAGAAGCTTTCCAAACTGAGGTCTCTTTGCTGACCTGGTCTGGACTAAGAGACAGTAGGACAAGCTTGTGTGTTCCCGCTGAAGCCATGGACATTTACACTTTCATTTAGGGCATTTAGCAGACGCTTTTATCCAAAGCGACTTACCGGTACATCGTTTAATACACACATTGACACACCGACGGCAGAGTCAACCATGCAAGGCGACAGCAAGCTCGTCAGGAGCAGTTAGGGTTAAGTGTCTTGCTCAGGGACACATCAACACTCAGCTAGGAGCAGCTGGGGATTGAACTAGAAACCGTTCAGTTACAAGACAACTCTACCTCCTGAGCTAAGCCGACCCCCAGATAGAGACAGTACAATGTAAAGATGTGCATGCGCTAATGGCAGTCCGTGTTTCTTTGCGTTGTTTGACCAGCGGCCCACATGGTGCGCAACATGGTGAGCTCTCATTCCATCCCCATCCCCCAGTCGGACCGGACCGCGAGGACCAGACAGTCTTCTGAATGCGTGAGTACTTTGGGGGGGGAAAGGCTCCAAAGACAACCCTCTGATACATGGTCCGTCTGGTGAGGAAGTGGACCAGGCCCTTTAACACCTCTCTCTCTCTCTCTCTCTCTCTCTCTCTCTGTGTTTCCTATCACCAGTCGGACAGCCGCCAGACCCCGCCCTACTCCCCCCAGCCCACCCCCTTCTCCCAGAGCCCCTCCCCCTTCTCCCAGAGCCCCGCCCAGCCGGCGGGCTCCCCGCAAGACCGCCCAGTGTAAGAGCAACAACGCAGGCGGCCCGGCTAAGGTGCCCCTGCCCCTCTTCAACTTCCCCGCCGCCCACCCGGCTCAGTTCCACCCCGGGGCCGCCGCCACGCTCTCCGCCCTGGGTCTCCTCGCCCCCCACCCCTCCCAGGGCCCGGGTCACCACCCTCACCCACACCCCCACCCCGTGCACATCTCCCCCAACTCCTCCTGGCCCATCCACGGCCCCGTGCTCCCCCCTGCCGCCGCCGCCGCCTCCTCCACCGCCACCGGCCCCTCGCCCCCCGGCCTCAAGTTCCCCCTGCGCCCCAGCGGGAACCCGAAAGGGCCCGGGGTGGTCGGCGGAGGCGGGGGCGGGGTTGTGGGCGGCGGCGGCGGCGGTGGTGGTGGTCACGGGGCAATGAACCTGAACGACCCAAGCATCATCTTCGCCCAGCCCTCGGGGAGGCCGCTGGGCCTGGGCGGGGCGGGCCGCGACGCACACTGGCAGAATCACCTGGCACAACCCGGGGCACTGGTGGGCAACGGCACGGTAGCCAAGTCAGGTATACTGGACACGGGCTGAACACACGCACCTATACAGCGCACGTCCAGCCCCTATGGCAGCACCAAACCTAACTCATGGAGTCTGGCTTTTCGGATTGGTCCATCTGGTGCAACTTGATATCAGAAACGACAGAGGACTTGTTTTCGGTTTTTGGGAAGTCCTACTTGTTGAGAACGTTCCTTGACAGAATGACACTTTGGTGATGGCACTTTTTTTGGTTTTATTGCACCAGTAGATCTGGATTGGGCTGGGCAATACAGAGACACCAAAATGGGATTGGAACACCACTAATCCCCATCGGGGTTAATGGAGTACTGGTGACTCGTCTTAAAAACATAGTGATATATCTTGACATCGAGTGTATCTTTCTATTATGGTTAAAGCTTCTCCTGTATGGCCCAGCTCGAGCCAGACAAACTGTATTTGGTCCAGATGTCTTCAGATCTGAACGCCAGGCTTAGTGTCTTCTTTCCTTCATCGTTACCCTTAAAGCCTCCTTCTCGTTTGTGCACAGAGCCGGGCTTCCAGGGCCAGTTTGGGGCCGGGAGCCAGGGATCCCGGAGCTGGGAGCCCAGTGCGGGGCCCCATTTCTCCATGTCCCCGTCCTGGCCTTACCGCATGCCCCACGGCTTCCTCCAGCAGGGCAATGGAGCCTACCAACACAGCAAAGCCTTCCAGGGCCCAGGTGAGCCCCGTCATCATACGACTACTGACCCGATCCCCTTCGCCCTACAAGCAGGATGTGGGGCGGGACTAAGTGTTAGGAGGGGTTTGATTGGTGATGCTCGGACTACATTACCTTCCTAGGTGCACACACTAGCTGCGAATAGGGAGCTATGAAGCGGGAGACCACTCCAGCTTGTCTTTCTTTCAATGTAAATCAGGTCCGAACTATGTTGTTATTGGTTGGACTATTCTTCTCCAGCTATTTAGTAGACTCTGTCATTTGACCTGAAAGGTTGTTTAAAGTGATTGAATTTGATGGGAAAATAGGAAAAATGTCTAATATAATGCTATCGTTTCTTTGATATTTTACCGGTTTTTATGGGTTTCAGGTTCCGTTGGAAACCCCAACCAGAACTTTCCAATGGTCCAACATGTCCGCCACCATGTAAACTTAAACTTCATCCAGCAGAAGAAATGAATTCAGCCGCACAGTTTTATTCGGTACCCTAGCAAAACAAAATAATGTAATGTAAACTTTACATAATTTGGTCACCAGGATTTTTTCAAAGAACTTTTATCATTTTTGTACAGTTTTTAAGTTTTATTTTTATTTTGTCTCATTGCATTGATTTGTGATACAAATGTTAAATATTTTAATGCCCCCATTTTTGAGGGGGTCCAAAAAAGCATTTTTATTTTAATGTGTAAAGTAAGGAAGAAAAAAAAAGGTTAACCTTTATTTTTATTAGCTGTATTCATACGTTTCCGCCAAAACGAAGGCTTTGAATAGACTTGATTTGTTTTAAAAACAACCTAACATGTCACCCCTGAGGGCGTGTTCACACAGGCAGTTTTTCTATATTAAAAAACACCTGACCTGAGCGTTTTTTTTTACCAATTAAAAAACTGACTGGAGGATTTTGTCTAGTTCATTCTAGAGCACAATGTTCTAGAGCACATTTACGTTGCAAATCGGTTACGTATCAAAGTGGTTTGACTACGCTACCTGAATCAGTGTCAACTAGTTACAATGTCGAGGATGAGAAAATTAGCCTTTGTCGCCCCCTTGGCGTTAGAACGACGAAGTTAACGACGAACCTTCCCATTTGTGGGTGCACCGTGCATGATATAAACCGGGGACAGCAGCAGTACGGTGCATTTCGTAGTTTGATACAAGAGCTACGGTTTGATAATGCACGGTTCAGTGTGCGTATTTCTCGACAAGACTCGACAAGAGTCAATTTGAAACCCTTTTGCGCATCGTTGCGCCTTCAATAATAAAGCAAAGACACCCACATGAGGCAAGCCATATTTAAACTACGTGTTTTGAGGATTTTCCTTTTCTTTTTCGTGGCGAGTTGAACTTTTCCCAACTTGAAAACCACCCAGAGCAGTGAAAAGAACCCGCTGGCAGCGGCGTTTTTAAAAGCACCCAGGATGTTTTTACAAAAACGCTATCATAGGAATATAATGTAAAACATCCACTCGCACCTGGAAAAAAAAAAACTGCCTGTGTGAACACGCCCTAATGATGTAGTGCCAAAAAATGCATTGAAAAAATCCCGAAAAATTCTAAATAAAATATAAAAAAATAAACAAAAAGCAAAAACATATTGTGTTCGCTTTCTTTCTTTTGATAAATTTGTACATCCCAGCTGGTCAACCTTTATTTTCTTTATATATGACCCAATTCTGCTGAATTTCGAGAAGCTATAATACATCCAATATTGCCGGTGAATTTAGATTATTATTCAGAATATGACATGCAACTTTCCTTTGATGCCTAAACTATTGATGTCAGGAGCTAATTCTTGAAGTTCCACATATAAGGGACCCAAATAAAACCTTGTATTATAAATTGTGTCTTGTCAAGCTAATTTGTCCAAAATTCCCCTGTGTCCCAAAAGTCTGGTGGTCGTCAAAGGGGTGGATGGGGTTCTTGTTCAGATTTGACCTACAGCGAGTGTTCTTTTTTCTAAAACTTCTAAATTAAGAGGGAAATCCACCTACCATATAAGTGGATCACATTACAGCTGCTAGTGCAATCAAGAGTGTGGTTTTTCATGCAGGTTTCAGTGAATATGCGATAAGTTTGTCTCTTACAACCTTCTGGCTCCTAGTTCCTTTTCTTGATTGCAGCAAGTAATTTTAACATCACGTTTTTCCAAATCTCTTTTCTCAGGCACACTAGCATATCTCCCTAAGCCAGAAATAGTGTGTGTGATACAGCATTTGCTAGATTTAACAATTTTTATGCAAGTAAATAATATAAAATGGATAAACAATACTCATACTCTGATGGAATAGTCAAAAGCTGGAATCAAGATTATTATAATAAAACAAAGGATCAAACAAAACAAGGCTTCATTTTTTCACGATCTTCAGATTTGTATTTTTTTTGTTTGCATGGTCTCCTCTGTAACTTAACAATTATCAATTAAGTTCAGGATTTTTGGGCATCTTCTATTTTTGAGAATACACAGTTCTACTTTTGATAGCATTAAAGTCGTTTTAAATATACTGTATATGTTTTGAATATTGAGTTTTACCATGAGTTTTACCATGTATGTGCGAAAAGACAAGTGTTTGAACTGACTTATAATAATTTGTAAGTCCCTTGAAACCATTCAATCCCTAATTGGAAAAGAGTAATTAAATATCCCCCAGTGATGGGGAAACACCAGGACATGATCATTTGCCTGAGAAAAGGAGTAGTCTAATTACCTTAATTAATCTTTACCTTAAGGAAACCTTCTGCTTCATTAAGTCCTATGACCCCGTAAACCCTTTGCACCCAACAAAGGCTTCTTCTGAGCACGTGCAGGATTACATCTAAATATAGCCTGCGGCGATGGAGACGTCTTTAATTTAGAGTTGGCATTGAATTCTCCGGGTTTTGATTAGCGGTAACAAAGCTATTAACAATCCAAATGTCTGTGAAAACGTCTGGCCAGTCTTTTGCAGATTGCTGGTCGGTCCCATTAAACACCTTAACGAGACCGGAGTGTGAAAGTCAAACATGAAGAGTTGGTGATGAAACCGAAACTCAAAAATGTTTTCCTGCTCTAAGGAGCTGGATGTTGTTTTGACTCCAGCGGAGAACCCAATTAGTAGCAGGGAAATCATGAAAGACCCATCTGGAGATGCTGTGAAATTCTAACCTCCGGCGTGAAAAAGGTATTGATTGTGAAAGTGACCATGGTTGGATGTTAAAAAACGAACTGTAGGCCTACTGTAAATGTACAGTATGCCTTGAAACCGAAATGACCATGTTTTAAGTCTGATCTAGTTTTGTTTTAACCATTTCAAATGACCAAAGACTTTTATGTATCATGGCAGAAAAGTAAAAGGCGATTTTTAATAACCATTAGCCTACATAATCGATTTTTCTCGCAACCATTTTTAGGAAACAATTAATGAACAAACTTCTTATTTCTAATTTGAGATGCTGAAGAGAATTAAATAGGCCAATTTTTTACCTGCGGGCATCCTTGAGAAAGATGCCTTAACCCCTACCTGTTCATTAAGGAGATTTGCTTTGCATAAAAGTGTGTCTACTAAATGACTGAAGTGTTCCCCCATCGA
The DNA here is from genome assembly GCA_900291075.1 of Melanogrammus aeglefinus. Classification (NCBI taxonomy): domain Eukaryota; kingdom Metazoa; phylum Chordata; class Actinopteri; order Gadiformes; family Gadidae; genus Melanogrammus; species Melanogrammus aeglefinus. The sequence continues at coordinate 666,951 of OLKM01000008.1, forward strand.
CCAGTGCTGCCCTGGTTCCCTCAGCGTCGCCAGAGACGGACCCCTTCTCCACTACTCCATCATCCCGCCCCATAGATGAAACATTAACCTCATCTTTTTCTACCCCTCAACCATATAAAAAGTCCGGAAATATGCAGTGGGACCATGATGACTTATGAGGTCCGCCGTTCTTTCCACTCAGAAACACCCAGTTGGCCGGGTTTGTGTGTGCGTCGTTCGGATGGTTAGTATCAGAGTGCACCAGCCCTAATTGATTATCAGACCAATTAAACAGAAGAGACAGGAGCCCTGAGAGCCATCCCTTCTCCCTCCCTGGTAATTCTCTCACAGAGGGTCTAAATAGGGTTTGCCTCAGACTGATAATGGATGCCGCTGCTATCTAAACATGCACCCAAAGTCAGCTAAATCCCCACAGATTAGATAAAACAGACAAATTACACAGGAGGGAAAGTCAGATAGGCTTAGAGAGAGAGCGAGAGAGAGAGAGAGAGAGAGAGAGAGAGAGAGAGAGAGAGAGAGAGAGACGCAGACGCAGGGAGTGTGTAAGTGGCATCTGTGTACGTGCACGTGTGTTCGTTCACCTATAAAGTAAGATTACATCTGTGCACGCCTTTAAGTTATAAAATGTAAAAAAAAAAATCCTGGAGAAAGTAGGACAAAATGAAGATTGATAAATTGTAAATGAACAGCTTGTTCTTGCGTCTCTTAACCTTTACCAGTGTGCAAAGGATGCGTTGGATAAACGGACAGCGTATGTCTGTGGCAGGCGCTTCATCACCTGCTTGGATGAGGAAGGAGAGCCATGGATCACTGCTCTGTGTCCGGGGCCTGCAGAACTCCTGGTGCGTTCTGTGTCATCCATCACCTCTCGCTGCTCTGTGCCACAGCATCATGTAACTTTACTTTTATAGATGATTCCTTGTAAAATATTCCTCCTTGAATAATGGCACTGCTTTATGCCCCCTCAAATGTGTGCCGTTTAGGTTATGGGTCGGCTCTAAGACGAAAGCAGAGTAGCAAAGTTTACACTTGTCAATTTCAGAGGGCGGTAGTTTACATTCTGTAACCCTTTACTGAAAACGTTTGTGAGATGGCTGTCCTTTAGGAGTTTAAAATGTGCTAAATGTGGTGGTATGTGATGTGACCTAAGAAGTTGGTTGCCCATTGATGCTTTCACTAACCTTGAGCCTAGCCTAACATCCCTTTACCTTGCTAACCTTCAGGTGGCAACAAACTCATCAATTCTTGTCCCGTGTGTAGTTGTCCTTTTAATAAAGAGAATAAAAAGTGTGCCTGAGACTGATCATGTTTGTTTGCCAACCGTAGACATCATCTTATGCAACTGCACCTAAAGAGGTGGATGTCTGTCATTTACCAGCCCATTTTGGCTAACCTTCAAACATGACACCCATCATCAATAAACCACCTTGAACAGAAAACGTCCACCACAGCAAGACGTCCACTGACAGCTCCTCACAGAGGCCTCGCTGCCACCATTCTGTTCTGATGAAGGTCATCAACAGGAGCTACCCCCCCCCCCCCCCCCACCACCACCAACTAAACTTCCTTTGAAACATAAACAATAATTTAAAAGTTACGATCCATCATCGAGCAACAACAACGCACACTGGTGTTCGCATACATCAGCAAATCGCGCCGTTAAAAGAGATGCGACTGAGAGGCGTGAATGTATGGGGTATGCAGGGCCGTAAATCTTGCCCCCCGGTGGCCGCTCGCCAGTCTGTTAAGTGGATGTCAGGAGTGATCTCGTGGCGCCCGCCCTTCAGGGCACCATGAGTGGGACTGTCACTCGGCGACTTGGCACGGCACGTGCCCGCCCCCGGTGTTAAAATGCAAATTGCTTTTGCCTGACCCCTGCAAGGCGGACGGGGAGACCCGGTAGCACTCGAAGTGACCTGCTTTTGAACGGCAGCAGTGGGCAACACCAGTGTGAGATTTTCTGTACGGTACCACTACTACTAAATACCATGGGTGTCATTAGCGTTCACTACAACCATCACACTGCTGTGCGTCTGCTTCACCGCACATTATTTTAGCCCGGTCAAAATCTGCCTCCCATAATATCACTATACCAGTGAAGTAGTTAAAGTAACTTTCTGCTTGTGGCTATGAACGATTAAGCCCTTTCGCGTCTTCTTAACTCTTGTAGGCCTACCGGAAAATATATATTGCTTATAACAGCAATCTGCCGCCAGGAATATTATGTGACCCTAAATGCATTTCAGGGGACCCATAAAGTGGGGTACTCCTAACCATAATTTTGGGAAACAATTCTGTTTTTGGGTTTGGTTTAAGGAGGCTCTTTGAAGCTGTAACTGAATCAACCATTACCATTTCTGCCTCTGTGCTGCACTTTTACCAGATGAATGGATAGAACTGAGATCCCTATCACAGAATCTGACGGCCAAAGCTCAGCAGGGTGGAACAATAAACGTAGCCAAGATAATAGCTTTCTTTTGCACTAATGGCTGAAGTTGCTAAAGTGACACCTCACACACTGACAGTCATCTGCAGTGACGGACCCTTTGTGGGATTCCTCTTGCGTTATCTGCTCAGCTTAGCATCTGTTTAGCTTATCTTAGCATCTGTTTAGCCTAGCTTAGCATCTGTTTAGCACAGCGTCCTCAGGAGACAGAGCAGGTGTTGTGTGATGTGTGACAGAACACCCCTGCGGGGGTCTCCTAGCTAGAATAACTAAACAACAGAGACACAAGCAGAGGAAAATACACAAATTTGTTATTCAACGAGGTTATCCAGAGAAGAAAACTAGTTTATTACAATTATTAACTTAATTTTATTAATTGTTTACATTTTCAGTGAATTCACAGAAACTTTACAAACTTTCGCTATCCAAGCCAACTTACATATACAGGTGACTGATTAACACGTTGGTTATTAGGGCGTATTACTAAAGGATGCCTCCATTGGAGGTGCCGATATTTGGGATTGAACCCATTCAACTTGGGAAATCGAACCAGCAACTCCCATGGTTTTCATAATTCTGGGACGCCCTAGACGCCCTTACCCATACCGGCCCAAATGAATAAGTTAGCTGCTTTGGATAAAGGTGTCTGATATCTTACCCACAGCTTTACTTTCATTCCTCAACTTCCTAAAGCGAAACAACATTTTGTGGTATCTTCATTTTCACCTACTGTCACCGACGGTTGTGAGAAACCGCTTTGCAGAAGTTCTGTTTCCATGTCGTGGCAGAGGAAGAACCCACCGTCCCGCCGACTGCGCCTCGCCAGTGTGTACCGGGTGCCACGGGCGGCCGGGCTGAAGTGCGGCGGGAGAAAAGGTTAATAAGGACATCTCACGCGACAGGGCTGTCACGCGGCTGGCGAGGAAAGTCGCGAGCGGGTCTTCGCCCTCATACGGCGCCGGAATATCTTTGAATATTAATTGCGCGCTTAGTATGCTGTTGTCACATGGCCGTTTATTAGTATTCCATCAAGTCGATGAGCCGCGCAACGGCCATATGGCGCGTCCGCCGTCCATTCC
>OLKM01000008.1:672975-687352 GCA_900291075.1 Melanogrammus aeglefinus
GAATGGGAGAGAGAGGTTGGAAGAGAAAGAGAGAGAGAGAGAGAGAGAGAGAGAGAGAGAGAGAGAGAGAGAGAGAGAGAGAGAGAGAGAGAGAGAGAGAGAGAGAGAGAGAGAGAGAGAGAGAGAGAGAGAGAGAGAGAGAGAGAGAGAGAGAGAGAGAGAGAGAGAGAGAGAGAGAGAGAGAGAGAGAGAGAGAGAGAGAGAGAGAGAGAGAGAGAGAGAGAGGGGAGAGGAGGGGACGGGGGAGAGATCCAATTTATTTTGTGTTCCATGTTGGGTGAGGCGGGTCGTGACATCCCAAGTCCGACCGGACTGTGCAGCGGCCAGATATTTCCATCAGTGCTGCGCTAACGACATTAAGCTAACTTGCTCGCTGTAAAGTAAAGCAACGCGGCCATAGATACTCTCCCATCCTGGCAAACTGCTTCCATCTCCTTCTGCGCTCCCTCCATTAGACCGCCAGTACGACAGGCTGCAGGGGACAAATTAGATCCCTGGAGAAACAAAGTTAAGCTAAAACAAAAAGTCCCCCATTAACATCTCAGCCGCTGGGGGTTTAAACTATTGGACCAATAGCCATCGATAGGAGGTCTATGTTTCTATGAATAAATGCATCCACTGAAAGGTGAAATGTGTGCATGTATCACTTTGAATATGTTTGCATAAATTTACAGATAAGATAAGGAACAGTGAATTATTTGAGCACAAACATTAACCATGAATACCATGAGAACCATAGAATTGTATTATATATTACTATTGAGTCATTTTGCATTTAGGCTGCAAAATGGGGGATTGAACCCAGTTCCTTTCCAGCACACATCCTGGATGTCGCCACCAATGCCCTCTAACTGTAGTTTGTGATTAACAGCATCATCAATCATCAATCAATCACACATCCAACGTACCGGACACTAAATCCTTTAAACAATCACACTGTAGGTAATCTCTCACCTTATTCACCACACCATAGTCTCTCTCTCCTGTCTGATTAACCGGCTAAAGATGACACCTCCCTCTCTCTCTATAGTGATAAGTGTTCACCCTCAATCGGTGGAGGTGACGAAGGGTAAGAGGGGAGGGGTGTGAGGAGGAACAGTGTAGGGGGACGGGGGAGGGGGACGGGGAACGGGGACGGGGGGGGGGGTGATAATAGATAGCCAGAGAAGAGGGAGGAAGAAAGAGAGAAAGAGAGGGAGGCCCTCATTTCAACGTTCATTACCTCAAATGACATGTAATTAACTGCAGCCATCCACGCGGCGGTGGCATCCACGCGAGGAGAGGGCGTGTCTCTTTGTGGAACAACATAAAGACATGGTTGACCTTGCTCCTGTACAGGAGGGAAGCTTCTGGAAGGAAAACAGGCTGCAGAGAATATTATGAGGGGTCTAAGCATACACGGGAGGGTTAGGTGGAGGATGGATGTTTTTTAAGGGGGGGGGGAATTGTATTGCGCTTTTACTATTATTTGATGTTATACGGATATTTTGATAATGCAATGCTTATTCATACTGCCTTGCCCCTCAAGGCTAATTATTATATATATTATTATATCAAATACCTAAACGAAACCAACTTGAACTTAATACCTTGACTTAATCGCCTCTATCTCTGAACCCATCCATTTCCAACTTAAACTTAACCATCCTTAACAGCTTCAATCTTTATAACTAAATCTAGACTGAAGATAAACAAGATCATTGACAATTACCGTAAAACCACATGAGCCAAGTCAGTCTTCAACAAAGAGGAAGACTGGCTGAAATCGTCCAATCACCTGAGCTAACAGAACTGTGTGCGGTGTGTGTGAGCCTCGTCCCTCTACAATACGTCACACAAAGGCCTGTGATGAAGAGGAAGATGAAGAGGAGCGGGAGGGAATTGGAAATTAGACACGTCTTGATAACTGTCTTTGGCAGAACGCCCGTGGCGAGAAGCTGAAAAATAATTAAATATCATAGAGGAAAACTATCTGGAGCCGTTGAGCTATCTCGGCTCATGTTCTGTGAGTTTTCATCTCTCATTTGATGTGATGCTTAATATTATTGTTCAAATCAACATTGATTCAATCATTAAGGAGCAGAACCTTTGACCTGGAACATACTTTATCTACACAACCACAAACACGATATACTGTGCTCCCTCAAATACATTTTATGATATGTCTTCATACATAAATGTATTTAATACATTCAATTTCTTTTAAAGAGAGTGTGTTATCAATGATCCTTTCAAGAAGGTGGACACGTCGACAAATAATTTAAATCATTAAATGTTACGACATTTTCTGTGGTACATTTAACTGAGGGGTAAAGTTAAAGTCATGGTCAACTAATGGGCTTAGGCAGGCAATCACAGGATTGGTCGATACTGCTGCTTATCTAACCACTGTTACCAATAAAAACACATAAGCTACAGTTATTATCTTCATACTCAGTGATATTTAGATCGTCTTTGGGTTCAGCAAACTACGACTTGATGATCCTGTTGCCGGGGATGTCAATGAATGCTTTGGCGGGAGTGATAACATGGTTAATGACTCGCGACCACAACGACTTAAAGGCGTGGTGCAAACTTTGCTGAGTGAGCTTAAGACAGCTACCCTTGGAGAAGGGGAGAGAGAGAGAGAGAGAGAGAGAGAGAGAGAGAGAGAGAGAGAGAGAGAGAGAGAGAGAGAGAGAGAGAGAGAGAGAGAGAGAGAGAGAGAGAGAGAGAGAGAGAGAGAGAGAGAGAGAGAGAGGGAAAGAGAGAGATAGAGCAGAGGTTGAGGGTTGGGGGGGAAGAAAGAAAAAAAAAAGGATTGTGGGAGGGACAGAGAGAGGGAGGGAGAAGCAAGAGCAAAATATATATGGAGAGCTCAAGGGGAAATCATTAAGCTAGCATTGATCTTGATGACATTACTATCTGCTGTGACAAGCATTAAAGGTCTCTGTAACTCAGTCCTTAATGTCTCAGAACATCGAGTTTTCTAGCACCGAGGAAGTACTCACAGTTTTCCTACGGAGGGACACAAAAAGTTTAAATACTGAGTGGTAAAACACAGTTCTATGTGGTTTTCTGATATAATTCTAAGGGTTACAACCAAAAAAGTATTTTGAGATAGACTGTTCTAGCCTGACGTTGTGTTGTAATTTTCCAAAATGCAGTCACTCGGAATGTAAAATTGCATTCTGTGTTTGTTTAGGTGTGTGTTTGTGTGCTCGTCTGAGAGTGTTTGTGTCTGTGAGACGCCTCTTTCCGTGTGTGTGCCTGTTTGTGTCCATGAGCACCTGGCTGTTTGTGCATGCATGTGCAAATGCATGTTTGCTTCCAAGTGTTTGTCTGTGTGTTTGTGTTCCCATGTGTCTCTGTCTAAAAAATAAAATGGTGGTAACAGATGGAACTGCTCCTGGAACAAATTAGTGATTTGTATTTCAAACAAACAGCCACTTAATGATCAGCCTATTACAAAGAGCTCAGCTCCTCATCAACACAGACACTGATCTGTGATCCAGTAATAAATCAGCTGTTCTCCAATGGATGGTCAATATCTACCTAGCGCTAAGACCCTTGGGGCACCAGCCATGTTCCGGAAAGAGCCCATTATCGTTAAAGAGTGTGTATGTGTGTGTGTGTGTGTGTGTGTGTGTGTGTGTGTGTGTGTGTGTGTGTGTGTGTGTGTGTGTGTGTGTGTGTGTGTGTGTGTGTGTGTGTGTGTGTGTGTGTGTGTGTGTGTGTGTGTGTGTGTGTGTGTGTGTGTGTGTGTGTGTGTGTGTGTATGTGTGTTAGGGTGTGTTTTTCACGGTTCTACGAGTGCGTCCTGGCACATCATATCATTCTCACTCTAATCCGGTATTCAGGGTATTCCCTCCATTTAGAAATGATAACAGTTTCCAGAGATTTGCATGTATCATGCATTGCATGAAACCTCAGATAAACCCTAAACGATGGCTGACGACAGGTGCACCACGGGTCTTCTAAGCTTAAACCTCTGTGGCACCAACACAGATGGCGCTGAGGTCGAGTTTGCCAAAGGAATGCAAGAGTTCAAAGGTCAACGAGGTCTTGGACTTGTCCAGCTGTCAACTCTTTTATTGCCCAAAAAGCTAACCTGACGCCATGATTACCTGTATCGCCAGTACCACCATTTCCACCAGTTAAACCAGTAATACCCACCAGAGACAGATGTATCACAGTTCTGTACACAAGCAATCCATGAGATGGATTTAGCAACATTCAGGCAGCAATGAAACCAGGATTAATTTCCTGTATTGTATCCCAGCTTTTCCCCTTTTTGTAATTTATGATATTGACTTTGCATGGGGTTTGAAATTCTTATACTTCCAGATTAATCTCTTTCAGTGGGGATATGTAGGCCTACCTTTTTTTCAATTGGTGCCGGCCTGTCAGACCAGAGGATAAATAACAGAAATGAAAAAAATTAGCGTGCTTTGTTCGCATAAATTCAGAACTGTTGATGTTTGCCTTAATAAATGTAAAGCCTATAGCATATAGCATTAAGCATATAACCTATGCGATATCCTACATAGAATATAGTCCTCCCTTAATACTGCATATAATAACCCTCATACCATTTAGCATATAGCCTAGCCTATGTCCCAATACGTATAGCAGATAGCTATGGAATATATCCTATCCTATTTCCCAAAGCATAGCCATCTCCATGTTTCCTACATGAAGCCTACCCTTAGCCTATCTCATGCATCACTTAGCATAGAGCTATGACCCATAAGAGATGTTCAGAGCCAATCATTTGCATCTGGAAGGAGCAAAGCACTGACATCAAATGACACAACAAAGCAAATATGTATTGAACACTGAGGCAGCTTTACTTGGTAGTTAATATACTTATTGTAGCAATGATTATACTACTACACTGCTCACTTCAAGTTAAACCCATCGTGGTATCAGATATAACTCCACCCCGCTTAGCAGTGAACCAAATGTGTATCCTACGATAAACCCTGTGTCTCGTTTCTACATTGGCACGGTGAGTGTGTATCCTGTACCAGTTTATAATATAGCGTATCAAACAAACCTGCTGCGTTTTTCACGGGTGAAGAGGATAACAGGCGAGGAGGAGGAGGAGGAGGAGGAGGAGGAGGAGGAGGAGCTAGGGTTGTGCGATCGGTGGTGGCCTACTTGCTGTTTGTAGGTCAACAGTTAAAGACCAAGATGCTGCTGATAAGGACTGGAGAGGGTGTGTATTGGAAGTGAATCCATCGGCGGAGCCCTGGGCCCCTGGGAGCCAGCTGGGGATGATGATGAAGCAGGAGGGAGACAACGCCAGCCACTGGGGTCGGGAGGGGTGGTGGGGCAAGGAGGGGAGTGGGGGGAGGGGGGGGGGGGAAGAATGACTTTCGACGGAACGCTTCTCAGATGAAGACACAGATGAAGAAACACACACATAAACCTGTGTGTGTATGTGTGTGTGTGTGTGTGTGTGTGTGTGTGTGTGTGTGTGTGTGTGTGTGTGTGTGTGTGTGTGTGTGTGTGTGTGTGTGTGTGTGTGTGTGTGTGTGTGGTGTGTGTGTGGTGTGTGGGGGTGGGGGGGTTGTGTTTTTGTATGTGTGTTGGCACATGTCTGTAGGTGTGGGTGTGTATGTGTGCGTGTGTGTGTCTGTTATGACAGAGAGGTTATTTGTTATACGTCAGACTCTCATGTCCTCTAGTGCCTTCTGAATCCTGTCTGATTAGCCGGCTAAAGCTGACACCCCCCCCCCCCTCTCTCTCTCTCTCTCTCTCTCTCTCTCTCTCTCTCTCTCTCTCTCTCTCTCTCTCTCTCTCTCTCTCTCTCTCTCTCTCTCTCTCTCTCTCTCTCTCTCTCTCTCTCTCTCTCTCTCTCTCTCTCTCTCTCACTCTCACCCTTTCTCTCTCTCTGGCTCTCTTACTCACTCTCTCGCAATCTCCTTCTCTCTGAGACTCTCTTTCTCTCTCTCGCTCTTTCTCTCGCTTGCTCTCTCTCTCTCTCTCTCTCTCTCTCTCTCTCTCTCTCTCTCTCTCTCTCTCTCTCTCTCTCTCTCTCTCTCTCTCTACCTCTCTCTCTCTCTCTCTCTCTCTCTTTCTCCCTCTCTCTCACACTCTTCCTCTCCCTCACGCTCTCTCTCTTTCTCTATCATCACCTCTCTGTCTCCCCCCCTACTCTCTCTACCTCTCACTCTCTCTCTCTCTCTATTTTATTCCATCTCTACGGATTATCTCTTCCCTTCAGTTTTGTACAGGTGTGATATACTCCAGTCCACACATCATTTCACATGTGTGTGTATTAGAAGTGGAACAGTGACATCAAAATAAAAGCGTGAAATTACGAAATGAAACCAGAATGTTAATAAAAGCCTGCCTACTCTATGGCTAGTGGTGGTCGTGGTGGCAGGCAGCTGCTGAGGTTTAGTCACACGGACGGCTTAGCCAGGAGCCCTGGGAGTCTGAGTTTGGGTGTAAAGCCCCTCTCGTCCCCACAGTGGATCCCCTGGACTGAAATAACTCAACACTTAGCAGGAAGTACCTAGAAATAATCGCTACACTGAGATTCCAGGAATTAAGTACTCATAGATTGCTCTATTTTATAAGTTTATTTTGGGTTGCTTAAAGGAGAATCTTTAAAGACTTTTTTATCTCCCTTGCTTTGATGATAAGAAACCTTTCACGCCCCAGCTCTGAGATCAGTTCTCAATTATTATTCCGGGGGCTGTGAGCGTGTAGGTTAGAGAGTCGGCCCCTTCTGGGTCCTGGGGGACTGGTTCTGGGACAGAGGAAGGGTCCTGGGCCTGATGATGAAGTACTGAAGAGTAATCTGATCCTCCTCCAAGTATCAGAGACGGGGTCTGCTCTAGACCACGGATGGGATCCTAATTGACTCTCACCGTCACCACCTCCTCCGTCATCATCTCCACTGTCAGCACTGCCAGCACCGCATTACCCACATAACCACCCCCATCCACCTTAACCATCTCCATCACCACCAACACCTCCACCCACTTCAACCATCCCCATCATCACGTTGGAACACCAACACTACCAACAACTTCAACACAATCGCCAGAAACACCACTACCACCAACTTCACCTCAATCAATACCACATCCATCACTACTTCCATCATCACCACCACCACCATCCTCACCACCACCACCTTAACTTCAACACCACAATATCCATCCCAACATCACCACCATTAAATACACCACTACCACCATCCTGTGTGTGTCCCGTGTGTGTGTGTGTGTGTGTTTGTGTGTGTGTGTGTGTGTGTGTGTGTGTGTGTGTGTGTGTGTGTGTGTGTGTGTGTGTGTGTGTGTGTGTGTGTGTGTGTGTGTGTGTGTGTGTGTGTGTGTGTGTGTGTGTGTGTGTGTGTGCTTGTAAATGTTAGTAGGGCGAACCATAAGAAGACTCTTTGTCACCTGCTCCTAGGATGTGACCACACTCTTCCTCACTATCAACAGGGTGTGATGTTAATGAGGCAGGTTTGCCTAGGTTACTCCCAAGGGTAAAACATTTCAGTTTTCCTATCACTGTTAGAGGTGCTTTGATTTTGGTCTCCAGATCAGTGCATCCTACTGGTTGTGTTTATGTAGCCTTGGTAGTCAGATCGTTCAACATGTACACAGTTTGCCTATGGGTAGATGCCGTTTGGCCAATCAAAGAGTTGTAATGTTTTTCTGTTCGCCAGGACTCTACTGTGCCATGCCGTTATATCATTCAATGTGCCTTTACAACAGAACACGTTTCCATTGGCAAACGTGTTTGCCACTGAGACTCGGGATGTCCCTTATTTCAGGACTGGACAGCGCACCGCGCGCAGGACACCGGCGCGTTGGCGACGCGCAAACACTTCTCTCTACATTTCAGGCGGATTGTATGCGCGTTTTCTTTCGTCCGATCTCAAGACTATTGTACTATTCTGGTCTATATAACTGAGAATAAATGGATTTCTGTTTTTACTGTGGTCAACTATAGCTGCTATTCCTGGTTCGTAGTCAGATTTCGGGTAGAGTTTATTAGGATACGTGTGTCCCCGATTATTGGCGAGGGTTTGAATCCATGAGCGCAAAATTGGGGCTGTTTCTGAAAGGGCTGTTGGATGAGAAGTGATGTCATTCTAACTTTGCGTCCGTGTCGGCCGAACTGGATTAACAAATGCGACTGCGAGAAAAACTAAACTGAGCCGAGCATTGTTTTATAAAAGCGTTTCGTTGAGGAAAGTAAGGTAAGTTTATACCAAGCCCCGACCCAGAGCAGCTGTTGGACGCAGCGTTCACCCCCGAGGAGTCCTGTTGGATCTTATATTCATTTTTGTCAAGGACACCGAAGTTCGCCTAGAACCATCTTCGCTCTCTTTCTCCTTCTTTACGCTTTGTTCAAGTCCCAAACAGAACAACATGTTTGCTTGCAACGCCAGCGCTATAAAGGACTGGGGCTATTTCCTCTCGCACATCCTCCCCCTCCTGAACAAGACTACGGCGGGCTTGGTGAGCCAGGGGGGGAGCATGGGCCGAGCGGGGTCTGCCACTTCCACCACCACCATGGTCACCTCCGCCCTCCAGCCAGACGCCGCGCCGAGCGCCAGCCGCCCCCCGCTCAACTCCGACACCAGCTCGGGCATGGAGCAGGTCTTCCACTACTCCTACTCGTCGGAGAGCGACCTGCTCTACACCGACCACCGGACACCCGCCCGGGACCCCATTCCCCTGCCGAAGGCGGTGCTCTACCTGGTCATGGCGGCTCTGGTGGTGGTCGTGGTGGCCTACGCAATAGTCGGTCATCTGGTCAAAGACGTCGTCAACGACTTCGTAGGTAGGTGTGCAGCTGCGCATCTGTGTGTGTGTGTGTGTGTGTGTGTGTGTGTGTGTGTGTGTGTGTGTGTGTGTGTGTGTGGTGTGTGTGTGTGTGTGTGTGCGTGCGGGTAGCGTGCTGCAGTGCGTGGTGTGTGCGTGTGTGCGTGCGTGTGTGTGTGTGTGTGTGCGCGCGCGAGCGTCTCGGGAACCCTGCTTTCAGATCCCTGAGAGTCGCTTTGACAAATCACGCCAATTAAAAGGCGTCAGTAATTATACTAATGACGGGATCATCTGTAGCACATTAAGGCCTCGTTGTTTTAAGTGATGTATCCGAACTACTAAAGTGTGGGCCCCTGAAGAATTTGTGTGTGTGTGTGTGTGTGTGTGTGGGGGGGGGGGGGGGGTGAATGCGTGTGATTTTGTTTGTGTGTTAGTGTGTGTGTGTGTGTGTGTGTGTGTGTGTGTGTGTGTGTGTGTGTGTGTGTGTGTGTGTGTGTGTGTGTGTGTGTGTGTGTGTGTGTGTGTGTGTGTGTGTGTGTGTGTGTATAAGCATATATGTGTGCGTGAGCATGTGTGTTTATGCATGCATAAGTGTGCATGTGTGTGTGTATATGTGTGTGTGCTATCCATCAGATCTGTGGAGGAGTCATTTTTCTGGAGTACAGATGTTCTTCTGCAGACAATGACCTTGTCCCAGACAGCCTGATCTCAGCAGCCTGTCTGAGGAATGGATTTAAGGCAGCAGGATAGAGACTCAAAACAGACACTAGTAGAGGAGTGCCTATAATCTATACCTGGATTAACACAACCTGCAACAATCCAGGCCAAACCAAACATGTATGTATTATGTATACATGTACTGTGCCTTAATTTTGAGTACTCTTAAATTTGACTACTACTATACTAGAAAAAAAATAATATTATAACTACCACTACTTACTAACACACAGAATTGTTTACCAGAAATTATAAATTAACCATTCATTGATAATGTATTGACAGTATGGTAGCTAGGAGTGTGTGTTAAGTGTTTTATATGGTATATTGTGCTGGTGTTGTGTTGTGTTGGTGTTGTGTGCTGTGTGATGTTTCATTTGTTGTGTTGATGACATTGTGCTATGTGTTGTGTATTGACAATGTTTTTTGTGGGTTGTGTATGATACCGTTGGTTATGTGTGTGTTGTTTAGGTGGAGGCCGGCCCATAGGGTCTGAAAGAGACGAAGCAGGAGGCGGACCAGGTAAACCACTCAGTACCTTCCCCTCCCCCACCTGCTGGAGCGACACCACTCACCCCTCGCATCTCCCTGTGAACACACACACACACACACACACACACCACACACACACACACACACACACAACACACACAACACACACCACACACACACACACACACACACACACACACACACACACACACACACACACACACACACACACACACACACACACACAACCTACACTTACACTCACCTCTTTTCCATGTAAACACACATTTAATGCTGACACCTGCACACACACACGCACACAAGTGTGTGTCCCCTCCCAGTATTGGCTTACGGATGAAGGCGAATTGAGTGACACATTTCCAGAGCATCCTGGGGTGGAGGAGGAGGAGGAGAGAGGTGATGATGAGGAAGAGGTGATGATGAGGAGGGGGAGGGGGGAGGAGCTGGGAAGGAGGTGAGGAGGTGGTGAGGAGGAGGTGCAAATTTGAAGATGTTCCTCCTGTCTCCTACTCCTAGGGGAGCGGGGTAAAACACGACTGCACGTCTTCAAGTTCCCCCAGCATACACTTCTCCTGACAGCGTGACAATATTTAAACCCCCCCAGATAGGTTTAGATGCCGGACATGTAGGATGTTAAATACTACTTACCAGTATTACTAGTATCACACGTTTAGAATGGGGACATCATGCATTGGGTAATAGTTTTAGTAGTAGTTATAGTATTACATATTTAGAAAGGAGACATCATACGGTAGTAGTTAAGTGAGAGTAATAGTATAAATCAAAAGGACAACTATTGCGTATGTGTAATGATGGTGAGAGAGTGAGTGCGAGAGTAAAAGAGTAAGGTGTGAGATTTTGAGCGAGCAACAGAGAAAAGAAGGTGCTACCTGTGTGCCATTGCTGATCTCCTCTCAGTGAGTGCTGATGGATGTGTCTCTCACACACACACACACACACACATATACACACACACACACACACACACACACACACACACACACACACACACACACACACACACACACACACACACACACACACACACACACACACACACACACACACACACACACACACACACACACACACACACACAAGCACGCAGACACACACACACACACACGCACCCAAGGTTGAATTGGTCAGCCACACACTATTACTAAGAAACCATTTTACGTTGCGATGGCTAAAATGGAATTATGAAGGCAAGGCCCGTTACAAATGATCTTCAAATACTCTTCCCAAGATTGTCTTTTGAAAGAGTATTTTGTTTTGATGAACCGCAGCTGTGTGGCAGATGCTCTACCCTATGTCCATATTGTGAATGCATAAACAAATGGAGATTTAGGAAACATTTGACTTTACTTTAATTCCGAGACAATTTTGACAAATCCTTGAGTTTTGGATGTTTCATTTGTTAAATGTGATGGTTTACAATACAATCATCAACTGTGAATGCTGTGCTTGTCACAACCAATCAGGATTACCATTATTTTGTTATTCGTTAGATTGGATGTCCGGCTCATGTGGCGCTTCCGGCCCTCGCGGAAGCGAGATCAACTGCGTTGCCAGCAGCAAGACGGACGTGGACCAACAGCCGCCACCAGTGGAGATGAACTTCATCTCACTCAACAACACAAATCACTGCCTGGGCTTCAAGAGACCAGAAGAGCTGGTGGTAACCGTGGACGAGACGTCGAGATGAACGAAAGAACAGGATTGAAAACCTGGTGGTGGGACAATCTCCCCCCGTTTCACTCGGTCGAAGAAATCAAGGAGCAATTTGCTTTCGTTCCTTGTTTGGGAATGAAGGGAGGGTTGGTTTGGATGCTGTAGTAGAGGTATAAGGTGCGCCATGGGACTGCACCTGGAATGGCTTGAATAGTCAACTGCACATGGCGCTGTGTTTGACGAGGCTGCGTGCCGTCGCAGCAGGTGGGTTGATGAAACAATAGATCCAAGGACTCACTAAAACTGGGTGTTTTGGTCATTTGGGTCCATTTTGTATAGGTTGATAATACTGTGTTCATGGGGAGCCTGTGATGTGAAAGAGTCCCAACGGCCCCTGCAGTACAAACAGCACACATTCTTTGTAGACATGTACTGCAGTGTTTAGGTCGTAGTTCTTATTGTATCAATGCAGCTAGAAAAAGGAAGGCAGGACATTTCCAAAAAACAAATATAAGACATTTAAGTTTTCTTTAATCTCTTTTTTTGAGGTTATATGTATAAATCTATTAGGCCTACTTACTTTGATATAAGATAGTATTTTGTACTGTCAGGTTAACTGTTTTATGTGCAATTAGGCCTACTAACTTTGTTATAAGATAGAATTTTTTACATTCACGTTAACTGTTTCATGTCAAAAAGTGCATACATGGATGCATGGATGCACACACATCAGAGCAGACAACTAAACAAAGGAAAACTGTATTTATTTGCGATGCAATACATTATCAATGCATTATATTTAGTTTTCAAATACAGGCCTATATTTTGTTGTTAACATTTCTAAAGATGGTAGACCCAACAGTCAAACCTCAACATTTCTCCATGTATGTTGAGCGCAATATTCCCGAAACATATTGCTGCTTTCTAAAAAAATATGAATGACCTTTAAACCCCTTGGTAATGGGTATGCTGCAATGGATACCAGCTGGTCACAAGAAAAAAATGGATGCTTGCTATGTTTACTATGTTATGTTTACTATGTTATGACCTTAAACCTTATCAAGGTTAATTATGGTATTATTGTGCAGGTACGGATACACAAGCCCAGATGTGAATGCAAATAAAATCCATGAAAAATATATCAGATCTCTTCAAACTGAAGGTTTTACTAATGTATAGTTTTATTTTCTATGGTACTCTTGTGTATTTAAATGAGGGGAGTTTTTAACAATAGGCCTACTACTGGCAGTCTAACGTCTCACAAGCTCGACTGAACCCTGAAGATAAAGTAAGCTTGACTGTTTTACCGATTTACTGTTTCACATCACTCATTGGTCATCCAATAAATACTCCATTTGCAGACGTGTTTTTTTTTTTATTATGTTTAAACCAATATGGTTTAGTATGGCCCCTACTAATTCCGTTATCCAAGAACAGTGGACATCACCATACCTATTGATAGTCCGGTACTGACGCCTAGCGTCAACGGGTAGAACAACAACCTAGGATTGCGATGGTTTTGTGAAAGCCAGTTTGGGGTAGCCTACTTCTGCTATAAAGAAAGTTATAAAGACAGTTATAAAAGCATTCACACAAGTGCGCACACACAGACACGAACCCCTACCTTTGTTTAGTGGTTGAATTAATTATTTCATTGAATATAGTGAATAGTAACTTTACTTACCACGAGCGCCCCGCTCGTGGCATACCCACACACCCGCACACACAGCCACAGCCCGATATTACCATAGAAACGACCTGCAACCAACGGGGAGTGGATGCCCTCACCTCAAATCCGATTGGCTCTATCGGTGTGTCAGTAGGAAAAGCTCTTCCCTGTGATTCGTCACGATGAGCGTTGCCGATCATGATTGGATGGGTCCGACACAACATGCCCGCTTCGTTGAACAAGCTCATCTTGCTCTAGTCGAAGAAAAAGAACGGAGGAGGTGGCATCAAAATGTAGAGCAGACCATAAATTGGGTTTTTCTGAAAGTTAAAGTTGGTTGTACAACAACAAGTGTGCACTTTTTAACTCTTAAACTACGCTGAGGACTTTCAAAAATACGCAATGTAGCGATTGGCCCCGTGTTTCTTTGCGTAATATAGACGATGGAGGAATCTGCAACAAGGCAAGTGGAGAAGCGCGACTACCATAGGCAAAGCTTAGTTTTATATAATGGCAAGCTATTCCGATGAAAGAGTCCTTTCTCGACAGGATAACCTAAGCTCAAGATGACGTAGGAGTAAAGTCACTGTTCATGCTCCACTGATTCAAAGAAAAAACAACTTTGCTCTTGTCTGTAGAGAGTTGGATATGTCGCTGTCCGACGGCTCCTCGGACGAGGATCTGCCCTCGACCTTGCCCCGGCAGCAGGAGGAGGAGGAGGGCAGACTGAACGGCAGCATCCGAAAGGTGAGAACGGTAGGGATTTTCGAACAGGTGGTCATGGGGGTTTGCCGATTTATAAGCTCTAAATATTTGTTTACATATGATGTAATGCATGCAATGTTTGATGATGTGTGTGGAAGGGGTTCATATACATCCTCATGTATATAGTGCCAAACAAGGCGGGGTATAGAGGTTCCACAATTGTCTGACTGTAGCTGTCACTTAATGCCCACGCACGCGCGCACACACACACACACACACACACACACACACACACACACACACACACACACACACACACACACAC
>OLKM01000008.1:687377-689877 GCA_900291075.1 Melanogrammus aeglefinus
GCACACACACACGCAAGCACATACACGCACACACGCAAGCAAACAAATGCACTACACACACAACACACACACACACACACACACACACACACACACACACACACACACACACACACACACACACACACACACACACACACACATTTTAGTTCTTTATTTGAATCCACCAATCAATTACAAGAAACAGGATTCAAATAATTCAGAGATGAGATAGGTCTTTGTTCAAGGGTACAAAAAACATCTCCAGCAGTACACTGCCAGACTGCCCATCACACACACGCACACGCGCACACACACACACACACACACACACACACACACACAGGATGCCATGACAAAAAGGTGTATAAGGCTTTTATTACAGTGGTTCTCATGATTCTACGTGAGCAGGTTATAGGGGGTACTGTCGCGACTTTGATATTTCTTCGTATACCTACAAACCCTAAATGACAATGTAAAATATGGATAAGTGTAATAAGCCATTTCAAGGCGCTTGCACACTGTTCCAACAAACACCAACAATTTGAGTTGGCCAACAACAAGGACGTTCCTCTGACCGCCGCCAATGATCACCACCAGGCACTCTGGCCCGTTTTTACCGTTTGTTGGCATTTGTTTGCGTTTGTTGTGCCGTGTGCAAGCACCCTAACCTGAAACAGTTCTCGGTATGCCCCAGCTTCTTCCATGTTCGACACCTTTTGGCAATTACAATGTTATTCATGATGCAAAATGACAATGATGTTCCAAAGGAAAATATTTGTGGTTGGGTGTCAATGACGTGGGGTACTTGAGCTGTTGATGGTGATGTGGGGGAACGGTACAGGGATGTGGGGGTACAGCATGAGTCAAAGAAAGGTTGTGAAACACTGGGTTTATTTAAAACACACACACACACACACACACACACACACACACACACACACACACACACACACACACACACACACACACACACACACACACACACACACACACGTCACACACACATACTACTACTACAACTAGAGTTGTAACATGCAGGCATGGGATGGATGGACTGCAGCGCAGCACACTGACGGGCGCGCAGCCAACAAGCTAATCCACACATGCTGTCCTGGGATTAGCTGACATGCACTTGCTAAGGAAACACTGAACTAGGTGAGAGGGAACGGGAGAGAGATAAAAGGGGGTGAATGGCAGATTGGAGAGAGAAAGAGAGAGAGAGGGGAGTGATATCCATGAGGGGAGTTAATGCATGTTTACTTTATACTCCATCGGTCTGGTTGAGTGTGTTGTGTTTATCATTGAAGAGTGACCCAACAGTAAAGGATCTCTGGGGATGGAATGACCATATAGCTGCCACTATGACAGGTCAGGCTTGGGATAAATACAACATGAAAGGTTCCTGTGGTTTAGGAATTCGACAAAGTTCGGCCCAAGTCTGCACTTGCGTGAAAATAGGCATGCAATAAAGTACCAAAAAAGTATATTTATACAATTCACATTTATTTCGGTGTGTAGCCATTTTTTTATTTGGTGTAAACATATAACAGTGGCTACATTACAGTGTTATTACAAGTTTGATTTTAATTTGCCATGGTGAAAATCAAAGAGATGAGCAGCAATCTCCCCGGCATAGTAAAACTTCCTCTGCTAGTTCATACCAATGTTTCACCTCGTAGTTCTTGTTCTAGTATCTAGTGGTTAGTGTGTGTGTGACTGCCAAAATACTTTTGGTTTGATTCCCAATGTCCCCAGTCTACCTGCAGGTATTACAGATATCTTCCTTATTAAGATACAAAAACCCGACCTGTATAAAAAGTGAGACAATTAAAATGTCTCTATGTTCCTCAATACCGTATTCTCATTTTCAGTCTTTAAACATAGCCTACTACTACTACTACTATTACTACTGCATGTTTGCAGGTCTATATAGTTCACTAAAAAGGTTGCCCCGAGACCCCCTTTGTCTCCTGCTGTGACCCACTAATAGGTTGACAACAACGGTCTTAAAACCATTGCTCTAAACGACTACACAGTAAATAGTCACGGTTACTTTCATTTAGGTTTTGGTTGGTTTGGTTGATGGTCCTGGTCTCTCTGTGTGTCCCCAGGGTTGCGACCCGCTGTCCCAGACACAGCGCAGCAAGCTGCAACACCGACGGGCGCGCATCAACCAGCAGATCAACAAGGAGATGCGCATGAGAGCTGGAGCTGAGAACCTCTTCAGGTAGCTAACCCCTAGCATTATTTCTGTATGTTTCCTTCGCACATTCCCTTAGTAGGTGGCTCCCCCCCAAGCATTGCCTCTATATGTAAACACTATTGGTTCATGAAATGATTGACCATTTAAGCTTAGGTAAACTCATTTATTCACTAGATTAATTGGTACCAAATCAGTGTAAGGAATTAGGACTATTAACTTTGGTATAGACTACAACTGTTCTACAACTGATCCACCTCTAGTCCTCTAGTCCAGACTACTCTACTGGTCTAGTAGTCTGGTCCAGTCAAATTTAGC
>OLKM01000008.1:694877-707827 GCA_900291075.1 Melanogrammus aeglefinus
GGAGCTACATAGTCTCTACCGTGATCCACATATAGGCCGTTAGAGGAGCTACATGCTAGTCTCTACCATGAACCACCTAAAGGCTGTTAGAGGAGCTACATGCTAGTCTCTGAGCCTCAACGCTGCGGTGTTGTATTACAGTGTTGTGTCACTGTGTTATATAACTGTAACTGTCTTATTTTGTGTTGTATTTTCGTTTTATCGTGTAATGACTTAATGTGCTGCCTGTTGTATTGTTGCCAGAGCGACAAGTAACAACAAGGTGCGGGAGACGGTTGCGCTGGAGCTGAGCTTCGTCAACTCCAACCTGCAGCTTCTGAAGGAGGAGCTGGAAGAGCTGAACAGTAACATGGAGGCTTACCAGACAGACAGGTGCACACACACAAACACACACACACATACATGCACACACACACACACACACACACACACACACACACACACACACACACACACACACACACACACACACACACACACACACACACACACACACACACACACACACACACACACACACACACACACACACACACACACAGTGGTCTGCCTGATGGACAGGTGAACACACATACATACACCCAATGATGGAGCTACACCTGCATGCACTCACACACACACAACAAACACACACACACAGACACACACACACACAAACACATACACCCACACACACACACACACTCACTTACTCACTTAGATTCAGATTCAGATTCAAATTATACATGTGTTATTGTGTCTGGGTTTATGTATGTGTGTTAACGTGTGTGTTATACTTTATGTGTGTGAAGCTTTTCTCTCGGGGTGTCAGAGGAGTGCGAAATCCTCTGATTAGCGTCTCATTAATGACCCTACAGAGCTGGGTGGGTTATGGTGTACAGGGGGGCCTGGTATACTGGGGGGAGGGCTGTCAGAGGCAGAGCTAGCATGGGGCTGGCCAGGACGGGGCTTATAAGGGGCAGGCTAGGTGCAGGGGATAATCTTTGGCCTGGGCTTATTAGTGGAGTGAGAGACCGGGCTGTATGGCTGTTGGTAGGCAGACAGATGGTCTTTCACTGTAATTGTCAATGCTAAACTAATACTACACTTAAAAGCTAAACAGTCTTCAAATATACTGGGACCCAGTGCTTTCAGCAATCAAACATGACCCATTAGATCTAGAACCTTAAGCTAGGCCTGGACCACCATGGCCGTGTCACTCTTAAATTTAGGACTCCTAACTTTTTTCACTAAGAGCAATTCACAAAGTATTTTAGGCCTAAAAGTAGCACCTAAGTCTAGGAGAGCTTAAAAGTCCTCAAGAGGACTCCTAACTCAGTAAGATGCAAAATGGCTGCGAGAAAAATAGTGCGGGATGCAATAACATCTCCGACTAACAGGAATAATCCGATTAGTCCCGAAATAAAATGTTTCGCAACACTACGTCATTTAGCAACAGGGAAAATGCAACTTTGCAATGCCGACGATTTAGGAATATTGCAACCATCAGTCAGCCGTGCCATAAACCAAACTATCAACGCACTCTCTAGACCACCTGTCATCCAACAGTTTATTCGGTTTCCTTTGGACATTCAACAATTACACAGGATCACAGCCAACTTCATGGCAATTGCAGGTATTCCCGGTGTGGTCGGTGCTATTGACGGGACGCACATAAAAATAATTGCGGCCATCAAAAGATGAGGACGTGATCGTCAATAGGAAGAGAACGTGCATTCCATCAACACGCAGGTGGTTTTTGATGCAAATTTTAACATACTGGATGCTGTTGCAAAGTGGCCTGGAGCTTCCCATGATTCGCCGCATTTTAATGGGAAGCGGTCTGAGGCAGCCTTTTTGAGAGGCACCATGTACCAGTTGGGTGTCACTTGCTGGGTGACAGTGGCTATCCCTGCAAGACGTGGCTCTTGACACCCTACCTCCACAACCGGGAGCACAGTTAAAGTATAACATGTAAATGATTACGCAGATTACGCTTAGTCCTATGCGTAAAACACGTAACATCGTATTGTCTCTTTGGCGGCTTTTATTTGTTGAATCCATATTTATTATTAGTTTACTGTTTTCCTCATATATGTTAGAGACACACACAAAACATACACAAAATGTTGTGGAGAGAGAAAATTGGGCAGATGAAAACGTCGGTTTCATGTCCTCCATGGCGAAATACGCCTCACCCCAGAGAGGGCAAGCACAGTCATCACTGTATGTGTCATTCTCACAACAACCTCCCTGCAAGCGAGGAAGACAAATCCACAGCCAGGCGATGATGATGATGATGACGATGAAGAGGACGATGACCACGATGATGGCGATCAACATGACAATGAATTTGGCCGTGTGGAACCGAGTGCACTGGCATTTAGGGATCACTTTTTGAATATACATTTCACCTTGGCACAAATCAGGCAACACACATTTGTGTAGTTCATAACATTTATTTTCTTTCAATTTTTCAGTTTTACGTATTTTTATTGTTTGCTTTCTCTCTCTCTCTCTTGAACGTGCAAGCTAAAACGTCATTATCGCGGTCTGCACAAACTTGTCATCATGCGTGTATTCTGCTAACTGCACTGTCCATAACTACTTGATAGGAATTCATTTCTGGCCTCTATTTCCTTGTTTTTCGGTGATTCAGTGGGCTCGTCTGAACCACCAATCACCGCACTGACCGCTTCTAAACTCATGCACGAGAATCGACGTAATCCAACGGCGAGTCACTCTTAGTTCACTCTTAGTGATTCATCCTTAGTAAGAGTTGGTCTCAGCGGCTTTGGGAATAACTTTTAAGAACTCCTACGTAAAATAGTTTTAGAGTTAGGAGTACTCCTAGCGGTAAGATAAAATGCTTTGTGAATACGGCCCCTGGTTTATAGGGAGAGGATAGGGTTGAGTCCCAGCTTAAGTTCTGGGGACAATAGAAAGAGGGATACCAATGTAAATAAGCTTTGACATTTTTTTTCAGTAATGGGTTGTTATTTGACTGTGCAAATGCACATCACTACGTGTGATAAATGGTGTGTGATGTTAATATTTTAACCAGGGGGTGTGTATTGTGTATCTCGCTCGCTTTCAGCGAGGCGGTGAATGTTCCCATGATTCCACTGGGCTTGAAGGAGACCAAGGACGTGGACTTCACCCTTCCCATACAGGTGAGGACCCCGTGGCATGCAGGAGGGTTTATTGGCTCCTCTACTTATTGAAGAGGAGAGAGAGAGACATCTGGTTGAGGGGTCTCTCTCTCTCTCTCTCTCTCTCTCTCTCTCTCTCTCTCTCTCTCTCTCTCTCTCTCCATTTGTTTGTTTATCTCTCTTCATCTCTCTCTCTCTCTCTCTCTCTCTCTCTCTCTCTCTCTCTCTCTCTCTCTCTCTCTCCATTTGTTTGTTTATGTGTGTTAATCTCTCTCTCTTCTCTCTTTATCGTCCTCTCCCTCTCATTGATTCTGTATGTATCTGTCTCTCTGTCTCCAGGACTTCATCCTGGAGCACTATGGGGAGGAGGCCTCTCTCTACGACGGGGAGATCAAGGAGCTAACAGAGCTTCGACAGGTGAGCATACATCTCTCTCTCTCTCTCTCTCTCTCTCTCTCTCTCTCTCTCTCTCTCTCTCTCTCTCTCTCTCTCTCTCTCTCTCTCCTCTCGCTCGCTCTCCTCTCGTCTCTCTCTCTCTCTCTCTCTCTCTCTCTCTCTCTCTCTCTCTCTCTCTCTCTCTCTCTCTCTCCTCTCCCTCTCTCTATTCTCTGTCTGTACACTCTCTCTCTCTCTCCCCCCTCTCTCTCTCTGATGATGATGATGATGATGATGATGATGATGATGATGATGATGATGATGATGATGGTGGTAGTAGTGATGTTGATGATGATCATCATGGTAGTGATGATGATGGATGGTGATGATGGTGTTTGTGGTGATGATGATGATGATGATGGTTAATGATGGTGCTAGTAGTGATGATGATGGTGATGATGATCATCATCATGGTAGTGATGATGATGGTGTTTGTGGTGATGATGATGATGATGATGATGATGATGATGGTGATGATGATGGTGAATGATGGCGCTAGTGGTGATGTTGACGATGGTGTCGGTGCCCAGGCTATGCGGACCCCCAGCCGGACCCAGGAGGGTCTGGAGCTGCTGATGGAGTACTACAACCAGCTGTTCTACCTGGACCAGCGCTTCTTCCCCCCCAATCGGAACCTGGGGGTCCATTTCCACTGGTACAGCCGTTCATACAAACAAACACACACATGCACACACAGACATAGCCACACGCATGCAGACAAACACAAAACTATGCGGACAGAACAGTTCAGACTTAGACTCTTATTCGTTTCAATAAAATAACATGTATGGTGATGCAAAGTGTGTAGGCAGCAGCCCACAACACACTTATTACACTCAGGTCTCAAAGGGTTTCACCATCAGATCACACACCCAAACCCTCTCAACAGGATATGGAAATTACTCACCAAACACCAGAGGGAACACACACCACACACACACACACACACACACACACAACACACACACACACACACACACACACACACACACACACATAAACCGCCAAGTGTATTGGTCTTGGCCTAATACTGACTCATGAATACCGTCTCAAGGGGATTTGTTGTCCCAACAAAGAGAACACAACATCTTCAACAAGGAGAAAGTCCCCGAAAAAACCAAGGGGAAAGAGGACAGGAACCTGTAATATGTAACCCCCCCACCCCCCCCGCCCACCCACCCCATACACACACACACCCACACCCACACACACACCCACACCCACACACACACACACACTCACACACAAACACTGCACATGCACACACACACACACACACACACGCACATACACGCACACACACACACACACACACACATGCTCACACACACAACACACACACATATACACATACACACATGCATTGCTCACCACACACAACACACCACACACACCACATTCGCATTACACACCCACACACACACACATCCACTCTCATTACTCCACACCACACACTATTTTCATTCCTTCACCACACACACACAAAACATCCTCATTCGTCATTACTCCCCCCCCCCCCGCCCCCCCCCCCCCCCCCCCCCCCCCCCACAGAGTACGACTCACGGACGGGCGTGCCGTCGTGTCGCGCGCGCTGGCCTTGGAGACCAGCGTGCTCTTTCAACCTAGGGCTCCCTGCACACGCAGATGGGGCGCGCGCCAGGAACCGCTCCTGCACGCCAGGCGTCAACCGCGCCATCGACGTACGACGCCTTCCAGAGGCTGCAGGTAACCATGACGACGCACGCCGATGCACAGATGTGCGGGCACACTCACCACACACTTGGTTTAAAATAGGGACGGGTCAGAATATTTGGATGTCCGATTATTCGTTCCCGAGGGTCCAAAATCGATTATTTAACATTTGGACCTGGTTAAAATCATTTTTTTCTAGCGCTGCTCCAGCGATTCAAATATTTAATCGCGGATTAATCGCATTAATGTTAGTTAAACTCCGTGATTAAAATCGCGATCATCGCACATTTTTTTCTATTCTGAATATACCTTGAATTCGTGTCGGCTAGCCTCTTAGTGAGTATCAGAGAGAGTGTGAGAAGGACAGTTCAGAAGAAGACCCGCAGTGAAATTTCAACCCGGTCACCTGTGGATCTCGGGTAGGGTGACTCATGACAGTGGTAGGCCACCGTAAAACCTCAATGTCCCAGGCTTTTATTTGTTCAATCACCTGAACTTTCGAAACCAAACTCTCGCCCTCAGCAAAAAAGGATTTGGGGGGGGGGAAAAAAAAAAATTACTTATAACAACATTATTATTTAAACCAGTTATGAATATTACAGTACGTAGGCTTATACACATTACAGGGCTATCGATAACGCACTACACACACGCACACAAACACACCGGCAGAGTTTGGTAATCGGAGAGTCTGGGGAGAATCCGGCTGGGCCGTTTAACGCTTCTGGGGCTGTTGGGCTGCATTACTGTGGGATTAACAATTTTGCGTTTATAAAACCCTTGCCAACCGTTCCGGCCAGCCTGAAAGTGGTGCACCCGCAGCCTCTCACTCACTCAACAAAACGCAACACTCACAAACTTTCTAACATCGCAACCAAGTCGATTTTTGTCTAGAGGGAGTAACTGAGTGGCCCGCCCCAAAGTGGTACAGCCAGGGGGGCCTTGAACTGTGATTCGGTCAGAAGACGTAACAGCTAATTGACAACATTGAACTCTCGTGCAGGCTCGGAACAGAGTAAACAAAAACACACATACACTTTTAAAGGAGTTTGTCAGCCACTCCGTATCCTTGCTTGCCCCAACAAGTTTGTGCGGCGTGCTTGTTGTTTTGTTTCCGGTGTAGATCCGGTACGGTGTTAAAGGTTTTTCTAACGTGACTACGGTAGTTGTTGCTAGACAGCAGGTGAAAAAACGACAACGTTTGCCAAGCCAAAAGGGCGTTAAACGCTGTGAAAATTGGTTTGCGTTAATGCCGTTAATAACGCCTTAAAGCTGACAGCACAAATTTTTTCCCATTCAAATAAAAGGTTTTTCACAAATCATAACTTTGTTTCCCAGGTAACGCCTCAGGGTTTGGAACAATCATTACCTTCCCGTAAGGTTCTTATGCAACGTTCGTTATGCATATGCTACATATTTATAATTCGAATTCGTCCCAGGCCTTTAAACCACAGATACTCTAGGGGTATATAGCATTAGTAACCGCGTTTGTCTGATTACCAGTTAATACATTTTTCACAATTTTACCAGCTCTACGTTTTGAAGACCGAAATTCATTTGCGCCATATTCGTTCAATGGATGTCCGCGACGCGTCTACTTTCAACATTGAGTGTACATATTTATGAATTTGAAATTCTTCCCAGCCTTTATACCACAGATACTATAGGGTACATATAACCGCCTTTTCTGATTACAGTTTAATGCATTTTTCACAACAGACAATTTGACTGGAACTACTTAGCAGGTCGTATTTTTTTTGCGTTTAAGATATGAAGTGACCCATGGCTGCCTTTGAGAATGTCGGCACACATCGAATAATCGATTATTCGTTCATACCACCCGCTGATTATTCGACCATGAACAATTTGAGTTATTCACATCCCTAGCTTAAAAGCGTCTGCTAAATTACTGTATGTGATTTAGGTACACAAAGGTACACTTAGGTATGCACACATGCTCACGCACGCACACGCACACACATACAGATGAGACCTGGTTGGTTTCCTTCACCGTACATATGAACCTTTAAGTTTTTTTCCTTCCCGAGACACTTCCATCCAAAGTTGAACTTACAGGCAGGATCTTGCTGCGTTCTGTTTGCTGCGTTTCATCCATCTTCAGGTGCGTTTAATTACTGAAGGAACAACTTCTCCAACGCACCCAGCGCTGGACATTTGAGTGGGCCCATCGCTTAGGCTGCTGGTCCGGCTGGATGGTGGCGGCTAGGGCCAGGAGTGTGTGTCTTGAGCGCGATCTAGGCTCGGCCACGTGGGACGCCACCTTCACCTGCGCTGCTCCGCTCGCCCAGGAGGCGTCTTCAGTCAGACCGCTGCTTATAACGTCAGGGTACTGAAGTTAGATGTACCCAGCATTTAGGCGTACTTAGGAAGTACCAAACGTTAAAGGTACTTGGGAAACACCTGAGTAGTTAAGAGCGTAGTTGTAGGGTAGTAGTTAAGGGTAGTGGTCCGAAGTTGAAGATGAGTTGAAAAAGGACCATCTCATGCGCAGCGAGCCTGCCGAAGCAACAGTGACTAAAAGCTGAGACGACGCTGAACTTATGCTACGCTAGCTAGGCTCAATGCTAAGCTAAGAGTATCCAAACTCAGCTCCCCGTTGTGTGCTGCAGGTGTCGGATGGGTGTACTCCCTGGCGCTGCAGACCATGTCCGAGCCCCTGCGTAAGGACTACGTCCCCTTCTCCTGGCTCTCCAGCCGTTGCAGGTGAAGGCGGAGCACTTCAGCGCGCTGTCCACACTACTATGCCGGCCGCCGCGCTCTGCGGATCCACTCACGTGATGAGTCCCGCCCCCTTTTCGCGCCTCCAACCCCAATGTCACGATGTAGGAGAGAGTTGTGTGCTCTGCCCTGAGGTGAGTCACTCGGCAGGAGTTGATCCGTTAAGTCAAATGACATTTAATTACAGTACATTGTATTTTTATGAAAACAGATTAATTAAGAATAAAGCGATGGAAGTAATTCATTTCTGGTTATTTAACAACAGTGTGACACATGATCTCGACCATCCTTAATTATTAAATTCATGTAAACTAATTAATCCAAAATACATATATCTATACTATTATTTTTCTTGAAATGATATAACGATGACAGATTTAATAAAGATTACAAATGAAAACATTTATTAGGATTACTATAATTAATTATTTATGAAAAAATGCATTTGCCATGTATAAAAAAAACAAGTTGACAGAAACATTGTGAAATGATTCTCTAGGATAACATGCTCTCCAGGCGTTAGTGAGTGAGTCCCCAAGGCCAGAGCATGAACAGCAACAAACAAACCAGGTAGGTCACGATGCCTTAGGCTGTGACAAACACACAAGCAATCACAACGGCCAAAACAACTACAACATGAATTCGACCACGTTCCAAAGACATGAGAAACTACAAATACAACACATGCGTTGACGCAATGCGAGGAACGCCGCAACTTACCAGGACAATCGAGCGAACAATCCACACAGTTTTCCCTCACTAAAAACTAGCCAGCCCTTTTACTGAACTTAGTTTTCTGTGATCTCGTTTTTGTTGCTTTTTCGTTTATTTGGGTGAATTGTGTTTGTTGTCCCACCGTGCTGTGTGGTGCTTGGTGAAAGCAGCCCTAGAGGGAGCCTTGTCTAACTCTTTGCTCCCTTGTGCTCTCCTCACATGTCTGAACAGAATCTGTTGTGCTGATATAAAAGTGACCTTCTGAGAAGTTTTGAAGTTTAAAAACATTTTTCTCCATTAAGAATGCCATTAAGCTCTTTACAAATATTTAAAAGATGGTCCGTATCGGCTATTAATGCTGCGCCTTCTTGTGTGTGTGTGTATGTCGGTGTGTGTGGTGGTTGTAGTGTTGATGTGTGTGGTGTGTGTGTGTGTGTGTGGTGTGTGGTGTGTGTGCTGTTGTGTGTGTGTATGTAGCGTCGTGTTGAGGGAGGAGGAGGTAGCGAGGAGGGCAAGATCAGAGGTCAGAGAAGGTCTTCCAGGGGGTTTCTCGTGGGTTTCCCTCTGGTCTCTGCGCAGCACGGTGCTGCGAGGCGGAACCGGGAAGCAGAGACGCAAGCTAGGTGGTCACTACTGTCGTCTCTCTATTTCTCTGATTTGTGTGTCTCCACTCTCTATCTGTCTGTCAATATGTCTATCTCCTTCTTTCTCTATCTGTTCTGTCTGTGTATGTCTCCTCTCTATCTATCTGTCAGTCTATCTTCTCTTGCTCTATTTGGTTGTCTCACTCTCTCGTTTCTCTATTTGGTGTCTTCACTCTCTATTCTGTCTGTCAATCTGTCTATCTTCTCTTTCTCTATCTGTCTGTCTGTGTATCTCTCTCTCTATCTATCTGTCAGTCTGTCTCTCTCCTTCTCTATTTGTGTGTCTCACTCTCTATCTGTCTGTCAATCTGTCTATCTCTCTTTCTCTATCTGTTTGTCTTTGTATCTCTCTATCTATCTGTCAGTCTGTCTCTCTCTTTCTCTATCTGTCCGTCTGTATCTCCCTCTCTCTCTTTCTTTCTTTCTGTCTCACCCTCTCTCTCTATCTGCCGTCTCTTTTTGTCTCGTCATCATTCTTTCTGTTATCCTTTCTGGACTGTCTATCCTCTGAATACAGTGTGTATATTGTCTGTCAATGTTGTCCACGTCTGTTTGTGTATGAGAGTCTTGGCTGTCGTCGATCGCGCCCGATCGACTGGGTGGCTTGTTGAGCATCAGTTGTGATGTCGTGTGTTTGGCTGGGGGTTGTGTGATCTGCTGGTGTGTGTGTGTGTTGCACTGTGCGTGTATGTTCTCGCGTGTTTCATTGTTGGTCCTGTGGCATGTGTAACTCTCTCGTCTATGATCTAATAGGATCTTATGTGTGCTCTGGGCAGCGACCAGGTGGTGCCAGGTAAGCCCACTTGCGGCGGGGCCGTGATGCGGCACGAGGCGAGGCGATGCGGCGTGCACGACGCTATTGTCCGGCATCCTAAGGAAAGATGGACATCTCCAGACGTCCTGTCGCTCACACACCGCCGCGCCCTGGACAAAGTACTCTGGAGCTCGACTGCCGAGGACGACTTCGATGAGACCTCCGAGGCCCCGGAGAGTTTACAGCGTGGTGTTCAGGCTCAGTTATGGTTCCTTTGACGCACGCCCATCACACGGAGACGCTCTGGCGCCAGTCGTGAACCTGTTTTGGTTCTTAGTGCGTCTGCTGTCGTATATGTTCGCTTCTGGGTTCCACCGGACATTGAAGTCTGTGAGTCGGGCACCCCATTACGTGCATACTTCGCGTTCTTCTGCCCATTGGCCTATCGCCTCACGTGACAGTACAGGTTCAGAGCCGGATCATACATGTAACCTTCCATCTGTAGCGTAGTCTCGCGGTTCCTGACTGCATAGTTATCGGAGCCCTTGGCGGGGTTGGGAGAATGGAGGGTCCACTCGGAAAGACTGTGGACGAGCAGTAATATGGGGTTCCTTAGATAACCTTCGCTTGCCGTCCTTGCTATTCAGAACGTATGGTACCATTTCATCGTATGCCCCTTTAGCAAGTAACTTTGGATGTAATGTCGATGGAAGTCTGAAACAGCTCTGTTAGAAGGAGGCTTGTTGTGACTTTATACAAGGCTTACAAGTGTGATTAATATTCAGCCCGCTTAACGTGTGGGAGATGAAACCCGCAGATATAAGCTTCTATGATAGCGGAGTTGGTAGCTATGGTGAAATCGGCGTCGACCAGCTATACGGTAAAGGTGTGTGTTTCGATGTGTCAGTCGCACAGGGAGGGTTAAGCGTAACGGATTAAGGAAGTTGAGCTAGACTAAAACGTAGTGCTAGGCGGATAAATAAAAGAAAGTGTTAGCTAGGTTAGAAGACGATATGCTGGAGCTAGTGGTCTGTAAGGGAAGTGTTAGCTAGGGCTATAGAGAAAGGAAGTTCCTCCGACTTTTACTATGCGATTTTATTTTAATCGCTGTCATGTGACTTTAAGGCCAGATTTGTTAGGCATTTTTGACGTGTGGAACTTATTATTTGGGATCTGAATTGCAGCTCAAAAACGCAGCAGAAAGCCTGACTATCCCGCGCCCGAGAGCTCGTAACTGAACCGCGCGCTGTGCCCGTTACTTCTCACACGGCTCGTCTCTGAAAAGACCTCTTCCAGCGGCTGGTTGAAGAGATTCACTGGGCACTAGACCCTGGCCTCCCATAAAACAGGACAAAACTTTAAAACCAGTCAACAAAGGGAGAATTACGTATTTAATGCGGTTTTCAAACTGGCGTAGTTATACCCATCGGATAAGATCCAATCCTCAGCTGTTATCGAGAACCTAAAAACTATGAAAAAATTGTCTTTTTATTATCAAAACATTGAAATGGACAATTATGACTCTATAACAATGAATCACTTTAAAAATATGATCCTTTTAATATGATTATGAATGTAATAATATTAAGATAATGCTAAGTTCTAATTGCTAAGGTGCGGGCTCTCCCCCGCGGTTAGGGCTCTGTCGGTGTGTTTCAGTGCGAGGGGCCCGGTGGAGTCCCGCTGCGCCAGAGGTCATCGTCTCCAGAGAGGAGACGGGGGCTCGGCCTCCACACTCAGAGGGGGGACTCCCCCGTCCTTGGTGGCCGGGGTCCTGCCTGGAGGGCTGTGCAGCCGTGAGGAATGGGCAACACTTTAACCGCACCACCAACAGCATACACACACACGTCACACGGAACCACACTCTAACCATAAACACACACACTCTATTGTACTTCTTACCGTTACCGAACACACCAACACACAGATACACATGCCACAACACCAAACACACACAAACTGATGTTACCTAACACACACCACACACACACACAGCACACACACACACAGCACACAACACACACACACACACAGCACACACACACACACAACACCACACACACACACACACCACACACCACACACACACACAACACACGCATGCACACAAAACACAATTACACTAAGGAGGTAGAAACCAACACAGTATACACATCCAGGGCACACCAACTGACCACGCACACACTGCCTTTACCAGACCGACACACAAGTATGCCGTGTTTTGATATCTTGTATCTTATCGATGCATGTATCTGTGTATATGTTCATTCTTTCTTGAACATGTGTCTATATATCTTTCTTTTTTATGTGCGTGCTTACAATGTGGGTGTAGCTCTTTTAAAAACGTTGTGTTTGTTTTGTATCTTATAATGCGTGGTGTGTCTATTGGATGTGTGTGTGTGTTAGGAGGCAGGCCTGCGAGAGGGGACTACCTGGTGGGGAATGGGTGGAGGGGCAGGACTTTGTAAGTGTCTAACACGCCGACGTGGTCCAGCTGCACTGAAGGCTGTGGCCACCGAGCGGGGCCGGCTATCAGCGTGTCACCCTGCACCCGGCCCATACACAACAGGCTGGGGAGACTATTACGATATGTGTGTTGAGTGTGTGTGTGTGTCTTTGGGTTTTGTACAGACACATCGCATTCTGTATGTACGACTAGTTCTTGCATTGATGATCGTCCAGAGGCAGGATGTTGTTGAGTTTGTATGTTTCAATATTTCAATGGTTTTTTTTGGATGTGTGTTTTGTGTATTGCTTGTGTGCATTGTGTTGTGTGTTGTGTTGTGTGTGTGTGTGGGTGTGTGTGCGCTTGTTGTGTGTGTGCGTGTGCGTGTGTGCGTA
>OLKM01000008.1:707852-712852 GCA_900291075.1 Melanogrammus aeglefinus
TGATGATGATGATGATTGATGATGATGATGATGATGGTGGTAATGTTGATGATGATCATCATGGTAGTGATGATGATGGTGATGATGGTGTTTGTGGTGATGATGATGATGATGATGGTTAATGACGGTGCTAGTAGTGATGATGATGGTGATGATGATCATCATCATGGTAGTGATGATGATGGTGTTTGTGGTGATGATGATGATGGTGATGATGGTGATGATGATGGTGAATGATGGCGCTAGTGGTGATGTTGACGATGGTGTCGGTGCCCAGGCTATGCGGACCCCCAGCCGGACCCAGGAGGGTCTGGAGCTGCTGATGGAGTACTACAACCAGCTGTTCTACCTGGACCAGCGCTTCTTCCCCCCCAACCGGAACCTGGGGGTCCATTTCCACTGGTACAGCCGTTCATACAAACAAACACACACATGCACACACAGACATAGCCACACGCATGCAGACAAACACAAAACTATGCGGACAGAACAGTTCAGACTTAGACTCTTATTCGTTTCAATAAAATAACATGTATGGTGATGCAAAGTGTGTAGGCAGCAGCCCACAACACACTTATTACACTCAGGTCTCAAAGGGTTTCACCATCAGATCACACCCCCAAACCCTCTCAACAGGATATGGAAATTACTCACCAAACCCAGAGGGAACACACACACACACACACACACACACACACACACACACACACACACACACACACACACACACACACACACACACACACACACACACACACACACACACACACACACACACACACGCACGCGCGCGCGCGCAAACACACATAAACCGCCAAGTGTATTGGTCTTCGCCTAATACTGACTCATGAATACCGTCTCAAGAGGATTTGTTGTCCCAACAAAGAGAACACAACATCTTCAACAAGGAGAAAGTCCCCCAAAAAACCAAGGGGAAAGGACAGGAACTGTAATATGTAACCCCCCCGCCCACACACACACACACACACACACACACACACACACACACACACACACACACACACACACACACACACACACACACACACACACACACACACACACACTCATTGACTAACACACACACACACACACACACACACACACACACACACACACACACACACACACACACACACACATTGCTCACACACACACACACACACACACACATTCGCATTACACACACACACACACACACACACTCACTCTCATTACTCACACACACACATTTTCATTCCTCACACACACACACAAACACATCCTCATTCTCATTACTCCCCCCCCACAGGTACGACTCCCTGACGGGCGTGCCGTCGTGTCAGCGCGCGCTGGCCTTTGAGAAGGGCAGCGTGCTCTTCAACCTGGGCTCCCTGCACACGCAGATGGGGGCGCGCCAGGACCGCTCCTGCACCGCCGGCGTCGACCGCGCCATCGACGCCTTCCAGAGGGCTGCAGGTAACCATGACGACGCACGCCGATGCACAGATGTGCGCACACTCAGCCACACACTTGGTTTAAAATAGGGACGGGTCAGAATATTTGGATTGTCCGATTATTCGTTCCCGAGGGTCAAAATCGATTTTTAACATTTGGACCGTTAACATTTTTTTCTAGCGCTGTCCAGCGATTCAAATATTTAATCGCGATTAATCGCATTAATGTCATAGTTAACTCGTGATTAATCGCGATCAATCGCACATTTTTTTCTATTCTGAATATCCCTTGATTTCGTGCCGCTAGCCTTTTAGTGAGATCAGAGAGTGTTGAGAAGGACAGTCAGAAGAGAGACCCGCAGTGAATTCAACCCGGTCACCTTGATCTCGGGTAGGTGCATGACAGTGGTAGGCCTACCGTAAAACCTCAATGTCCCAGGCTTTTATTTGTTCAATCACTGAACTTTCGAACCAAACTCTCGCTCAGCAAAGATGGGAAATACTACAACATTTATTATTTAAACCAGTATGAATATTACAGTACGTAGGCTTATACACATTACCAGGCTATCGAATAACGCCTACACACACGCACACACACACACACGGCAGAGTGGTAATCGGGAGAGTCGGGAGAATTCCCGGTGGGCCGTTAACGCTTCGGGGCTGTTGGGCTGATTACTGCGGGATAACAATTTGGCGTTTATAAACCCTTGCAACCGTCCGGCAGCCTGAGCTGTGCACCCGCAATCCTCTCACTCACTCCACAAACGCAACACTCACAAACTGTCAACATCGCAACCAAGTCGATTTTGTCTAGAGGGGAGTAACTGAGTGGCCCCTCCCAAAGTGGTACAGCCCAGGGGGGCCTTGAACTGTGATTGGTCAGAAAGACGTAACAGCTAATGACAACATTGAACTCTCGTGCAGGCTCGAACAGAGTGAAACACAAACACACATACACTTTTAAGGAGTTTGTCAGCCACTCCGTATCCTTGCTTGCCCCAACAAGTTTGTGCGGCGTGCTTGTTGTTTTGTTTCCGGTGTAGATCCGGTACGGTGTTAAAGGTTTTTCTAACGTGACTACGGTAGTTGTTGCTAGACAGCAGGTGAAAAAACGACAACGTTTGCCAAGCCAAAAGGGCGTTAATCGCGATTAAAAACGCTGTGAAAATTGGTTTGCGTTAATGCCGTTAATAACGCCTTAAAGCTGACAGCACAAATTTTTTCCCATTCAAATAAAAGGTTTTTCACAAATCATAACTTTGTTTCCCAGGTAACGCCTCAGGGTTTGGAACAATCATTACCTTCCCGTAAGGTTCTTATGCAACGTTATGCATTGTACATATTTATAATTCGAAATTCGTCCCAGCCTTTAAACCACAGATACTCTAGGGTATATAGCATATAACCGCGTTGTCTGATTACAGTTTAATACATTTTTCACAATTTACCAGCTCTCGTTTTGAAGACCGAATCATTGCGCCATTCGTTTCAATGGGATTCGCGACGGTCTACTTTCAACATAGAGTGTACATATTTATAATTTGAAATTCTTCCCAGCCTTTATACCACAGATACTATAGGGTACATATAACCGCCTTTTCTGATTACAGTTTAATGCATTTTTCACAACAGACAATTTGACTGGAACTACTTAGCAGGTCGTATTTTTTTTGCGTTTAAGATATGAAGTGACCCATGGCTGCCTTTGAGAATGTCGGCACACATCGAATAATCGATTATTCGTTCATACCACCCGCTGATTATTCGACCATGAACAATTTGAGTTATTCACATCCCTAGCTTAAAAGCGTCTGCTAAATTACTGTATGTGATTTAGGTACACAAAGGTACACTTAGGTATGCACACATGCTCACGCACGCACACGCACACACATACAGATGAGACCTGGTTGGTTTCCTTCACCGTACATATGAACCTTTAAGTCCTTCCCGAGACACTTCCATCCAAAGTTGAACTTACAGGAGGATCTTGTGCGTCTGTTGCTGCGTTTCATCCATCTTCAGGTGCGTTTAATTACCTGAAGGACAACTTCTCCAACGCACCCAGCCTGGACATGAGTGGCCCATCGCTTAGCATGCTGGTCCGGCTGATGGTGGCGCAGGGCCAGGAGTGTGTGTTTGAGCGCGTCACGCTCGCCACGTGGGACGCCACCTTCACCTCGCTGCTCCGCCTCGCCCAGGAGGCGTCTCAGGTCAGAACCGCCTGCTTTATAACGTCAGGGTACTTGAAGTTAGTGTACCCAGCATTTAGGGTACTTAGAAGTACCAAACGTTAAAGGGTACTTGGGAAACCACCTGAGTAGTTAAGGGTAGTTGTTAAGGGTAGTAGTTAAGGGTAGTTGTCCGAAGTTAAGATGAGTTGAAAAAGGACCATCTCATGCGCAGCGAGCCTGCCGAGCAAGTAGACTAAAGGCTAGACGACGCTAAGCTTAATGCTACGCTAAGCTAGGCTCAATGCTAAGCTAAGAGGTATCCAAACTCAGCTCCCCGTTGTGTGCTGCAGGTGTCGGAGGTGTACTCCCTGGCGCTGCAGACCATGTCCGAGCCCCTGGTGAAGGACTACGTCCCCTTCTCCTGGCTCTCCACCGTGCAGGTGAAGGCGGAGCACTTCAGCGC
Source organism: Melanogrammus aeglefinus (assembly GCA_900291075.1). NCBI lineage: Eukaryota > Metazoa > Chordata > Actinopteri > Gadiformes > Gadidae > Melanogrammus > Melanogrammus aeglefinus. The sequence continues at coordinate 711,932 of OLKM01000008.1, forward strand.
GCTGTCCCACTACTATGCCGCCGCCGCGCTCTGCGACCACTCACGTGAGTCCCCGCCCCCTTTTCGCCCTCCAACCCCAATGTCACGATGTAGGAGAGAGTTGTGCTCTGCCCTGAGGTGAAGTCACTCGCAGGAGTTGATCGTAAGTCAAATGACATTATAATTACAGTACATTGTATTTTTATGAAACAGATAATTAAGAATAAAGCGATGGAAGTAATTCATCTGGTTAATTTAACAACAGGTGAAACACATGAATCTGACCATCCTATTAATTAAATTCATGTAACTAATTAATCCAAAATACATATATCTTATACTATTTATTTTTTCTTTGAAATGATATAACGCATGACAGATTGGTAAAATAAAGATTACAAATTAAACATTTATTAGGATTACTATAAATTAATTTATTTATGAAAAAATGATTTGCCATGTATAAAAAAAACAAGTGACAGAAACATGTGAAATGATTCTCTAGATAAATGCTCGACAGGGTTAGTGAGTGAGTCCCCAAGGCCAGAGCCATGAACAGCAACAACAAACCAGGAGTCACGATGCCATAGGCTGTGACAAACACACAAGCAATCACCAACGGCCAAAACAACTACAACATGAATCGACACGTTCCAAAGACATGAGAAACTACAAATACAAATGGTTTACGCAATGAGGAACGCCAGCAACTACCAGACAATCGATCGAACAATCCACACAGTTTTCCCTCACTAAAACTAGCCAGCCCTTTACTGACTTAGTTTTCTGTGTCTTCGTTTTGTTGCGTTTTCGTTTATTTTGGGTGAATGTGTTTGTGTCCACCGTGTGTGGTGCTTGGTGAAAAGCAGCCACTAGAGGGAGCCCTTGTCTAACTCTTTGCTCCCCTTGTGCTCTCCTCACATGTCTGAACAGAATCTGTTG
>OLKM01000008.1:717852-720352 GCA_900291075.1 Melanogrammus aeglefinus
AGCACAAGTACGTTTTATTGAATAATATAATTTGCGTTTGTTTACTTACCACAATATTGAACAAAAATAATGAAATAAGACTTTGTTTGTGATACTTTTTTTGGTACTATGATCTTACGAGAATATGTAGCCTTTGGGAGGTGCTATTAATGTGATTCTAATATTCTAGAATATTCTTCTTAACTTTGCTTTTCTGCTATTTTCTTGAATGTTTCTGAGAATGTAAAAGTCTAGTCACTGTATGTTTTTGTATTTGTTTTATGTAGAATGGTCAAACTAAAGTAGTTTTGGGATCACAAGATTGTTTGAAATTCCAAATGTAACATATTAATAACAATGATAATTTGATAGCAGTTTGATTTTTTTTTCTTTTTACGTTATTAGACCTGTGGGTCGGTGGTGACGCAGATTATTACACCATCAGCACACTTCTGACAAATGGTTACGTTTAACATCATTATTCTAATTGATTGGAGGTTTTGGAGTTTTAAGACTTTAGAAAAGTTTTAAAAAATATTCTCAGCACATTTTGATGCAATCTTATAAATTGTGTTTGTTTTATTATGGGAGTTTGCATCGTTGCTGTGTGTTAATTTGTTTGCACGGTAGTTTGTTTTGATGAATGTGTCTGCATTGTGTTTTTACGTCATTGTCTGTCTTGTCTATATTCTTTTTATATTTGTGTCTGAAAAATATTCTGACTAAACTTAATTGTACTTTGTTGGGAGTTTGCACAAAACGTTTTTCCACGTGTTAATAAAGTCGTTATATTAAACATTAGTAACAACCTTGTAGTGTTGTGTCGAGGTGTGGCCACCAGGGGTCCACATAATACTCTATAATAAAAACCGCGCGAAAATGTTAAAGAACAATCTCACCATATAGATCACTCCATCCCAGATTCCTCTCAAGTGAATATCCAATGGACCGGTAGGTCAACGGGTCTTATCTTCCGCCACAAACCCATAAAAACCATGATAAAGAGATATATAAATAAAGCGGTAGATGAGTGGGCTGCCTGATGCAAGTCTCCAGAATGAAGCCCTAATGTGCCCCCCTCCATCCATCCACCATAAATCCACTCTTGACAGCCTTGCGTGCGTATGAACGCATACGCAGAGCGCGGAGTGGGCTGTAAATTTAATGAGATGTGTGCTCCCTCGCGACCCTCGTGTCTGAAGAGTGCTCGTGTGTCCGGTGTTTACCTCCCACAGCCAATCATTTTTCAATCACTAATCAATACACAAAACACAGCTGGGAGCTAGAGAGAGTGTGTGTGTGTGTGCGTGTGTGTGTGTGTGTGTGTGTGTGTGTGTGTGTGTGTGTGTGTGTGTGTGTGTGTGTGTGTGTGTGTGTGTTGCCGCGCGCGTGCGTGTGTCAGAGAGAGAGAGAGAGAGAGAGAGAGAGAGAGAGAGAGAGAGAGAGAGAGAGAGAGAGAGAGAGAGAAATGTGTTGTGTTAGAGCGAGCTGTATATGCACAATGGCAGCAAAAATATATAGGTAAACATATAACAATGTTCCACTTTCACAAACTTGTACTTGTACAATCTGTTACACACCTAAAGATAGATTTGTAAAATATATTACTAACCATGTTAAATAGATTATAATAAATTATATTAAGTTGGGTTTAAATAACCTATTCAACATGTGAAAGCACAAATATCTTTCGAAATATTTACAATTGTCAGATTTCAAAATAAAAGCCAACATGCAGCACTGAGGTAGACGTGTTTATCTGCCCTGCTGCTGTAAGAGGCCATTCCTTACTGCTAGATGTATTTCATGCAAACATACATTATTTGGCCTTTATATCTCACTCCTTTTTTCATGTGTCTGTGTGTGTGTGTGGGGGGGGGGGGGGGGGTGTGGGGGGGGGGGGGGGGGGAGTGTCTGTCTCTCTCTAACTTTCTCTCTCTCTCTCATCACCAAGGTAACCCAGGGATGCCAAAAACCTACCAAATGCATCAACAGAGCTTTCCCCATAGTCAAGTCGGGAGGTAAACTAGAAGGGGTACACCTTTAAACGTTCTCGTCTTTCGATCCTTTTCTGTTTGACAGTGCATTCTCTCTTCTCACACTGACCTACTCCCATAACATTACAATGTCCGACATATCTCTGTCTCTCTGCCTGTCTCTCTGTCTGTCTTTCTCTCTCCCCGTCATGGATGTATGGATGTATATTTCATGTCAGGCTCTGAGGGCTTTTACTATTAATTATAGAGCAAGACTAAGCTCGCTATTTGGTGGACAGAAGTTATTCTTTACTTAAGGAGGGAGAGAGAGGGGACTGTTGTATAATTCAGAGGTCACTGAAATGAATAAATAAGCAAAACAAAGAAACAGAAGAAGACGAGAAGGAGAAAAAAAACATAAACATTCATACACATGCAGAGATGTATACACATGCATGGCTACACACACACACACAAGCACGCACCCACACACACACACACAAACAAACGCACACACAGAGTCCACTTTGAATGCTTTCAACGCA
>OLKM01000008.1:730352-740352 GCA_900291075.1 Melanogrammus aeglefinus
TCACTTCCATCAGAAGCGATTGACTGCAATTATCTCAAAACAAATTAATTAGCAGCAGTCCATGCAGAGCCGGGACATCCCACTCTGGCCCCTCTAACACACACACACACACACGCACACGCACACGCACACACGCACACACACCCACACACACAAAGACACACAACACATAAACACATCCACACAGAGCAGGTCAATACAGTTGTCAAGACGACATCTTCAAAAGTCGTTATCGAGCTCCCAAGGTCTCGTGCATTGCTAGAAACAGACAGCCAGCACAACAAGTTTATTTCCCAGAGAATGATCACACATACTGAAGGACTAGAGGATCTTTTACCACTGATGTTGGATAAAATACAATTGAAAGGAAAGTTAAAGTCAAACTGAGAGAAATGCTAAAATACCATTTTACTGATGTGATGGTGGTTACTTACGACGTAATACCTAGTAGGGGACTCTTCACACCTCCCCAGAATGTTTTAATAATTTATCAGTCGATTTGTGAGATAATTAATTCATAATTTAAACTTGTTAAAGTTGTAATTTGATATTTTAATAAAAGCAATTCAATTAAAGTGCATGGAAGCGTAGGCTCACTAAGAGCATGCTCTGTCCTGAAATGATTGAATTGGTGGATTGATTGATTAATTAAATCCAGATTAATGAATTCTAACCTTGGAGGTGAGGTGGATGGAGAGATGTGAGGGGTGGGGGGGGGGTGACACACAGAGACACAGTCTGATGATCACCGTATATCCGCCCCAATGACACTGATTTCCTCGACGACATCATCGGCATTGACAGCAAGTCACATCCCGCCCCCCAAAGGACTGGGTTGGGCTGTTTGATTGGCTGAGGCGGTGATTGACAGCTGACACATGACAGGAGCCAGAGTGCTGTCGGACACTAATGGTTGCAAGGGAGGCGGGCTCAGACTAACCAGAGGAGACACCGCAGGGAACACACACCCACACTGACATGCAGCCATACGCACACACACACACACACACACACACATACACACACAAAAATACATACAACCACACGCACACACCTAGCACACACACACACACACACACACACACACACACACACACACACACACACACACACACACACACACACACACACACACACACACACACACACACACACACACACACACACACACACACACACGCACACACACACATACACACACAGACACAAACATACATGGACCTGGACCCACACACTCAAAATTAACCAAGAGCATGAAAATACACACATAAGACACATATGCATACAAAATAAACACACAAAATCAGTCACAAACACACATTGAAGCGACAGTCATGGATACAAATGTGTAACGAATGTGCTGGTGTAACTAATATATCCTTACTTCACCAGTCGTGTGGTTTATATTATTGTTAGCATATAGCATGTATTATATATCGTACAAAGGAATACGGCCCCGTTTAAACAGCGTGTTCGCACCAGACCATCTTCATCCACCACCACCGGTATGACCTCCTTTACGGCATCTTACGAGCACAGAGCCGTGATATGATTTAAATCAAAATGTTCCCGATAACATTAAAGACCCCCAAGGCTAATAATCCTATACATTGATTACCACTGATAGCCACCATTTAAATACACACATGATGGGTTGTTCAAGGTTAGTTCACTGCAAAATGATTTCCCTAAAGATCGGCTTAAAGGCAATCTTCGGAAAATAATTTCCTGATGCATTTCCTATACGGGACATCAAGGTTCATGCATGTCCATCTTTTAAAGCTGTCTATTTCTTACCCCCTCTCTCTCCCTCCCTTGCCCCCCCCTCTTTTTCTCTCTCTCCCTCTCGCTTGCCCTCTCCCTCACCCTCACCCTCTCTCTCTCTCTCTCTCTCTCTCTCTCTCTCTCTCTCTCTCTCTCTCTCTCTCTCTCTCTCTCTCTCTCTCTCTCTCTCTCTCTCTCTCTCTCTCTCTCTCTCTCTCTCTCTCTCTTTGTCTGTTTGTCTGTTTGTCTCCATGTGTGTCTCTATAACTGAGGAGGGAGAGGGAGTGTGAGATATTAAGGGGGTCAAGATACACACAGTATATATATATTATATATAGATATATTATATAATATAAATAATACATATATATAATAGTATATATAATATATATATATATATTATATATATATATAGAGGAGGAGAGGAAGAGAGACAGGAAGAGAGAGAGAGAAGAGAGGAGAAGAGAGAGAGAGAGAAGAGAGAGAGAGAGAGAGAGAGAGAGAAAGAGGGAGAGAGCAGTAGGGAGAGATAGAGATCGAGGCAGAGAGGGGGAGATAGGAAGAGAGAGAAGAGAGAGAGAGAGAGAGAGAGAGAGAGAGAGAGAGAGAGAGAGGAGAGAGAGAGAGAGAGAGAGAGAGAGAGAGAGAGAGAGAGAGAGAGAGAGAGAGAGAGAGAGAGAGAGAGAGAGAGAGAGAGAGAGAGAGAGAGAGACAGCAGAGCTATCGACTAACCATCAAATCTGCTCTGTGCGTGCTCGGCCATTTCTCCTTGTCTCAGCAGTCCACACCTCCTCCATTACAGCTCATAATCTCTTCTCCACAGGCCGGGACCCTCCGAGAGGGAGAGGGGAAGGGAGAGAGAGAGAGAGAGAGAGAGAGAGAGAGAGAGAGAGAGAGAGAGAGAGAGAGGAGAGAGAGAGAGAGAGAGAGAGAGAGAGAGAGAGAGAGAGAGAGAGAGAGAGAGAGAGAGAGAGAGAGAGAGAGAGAGAGAGGAGAGAGAGATGGAGAAGGAGATGGGAAAATTTGATGTACATACAAAAATAGAGGCAATAAATATTAAAGTACGAGCGGGGAAATTTTACCACACAGTGGTGAATACATGCCGTGGTTCCAGAAGTGGGTGCTTGGACACCGCGGTGTATATACTGGCAGAAGAACACTCTTAAGGAATTTGAGCTATCTGCTGTTTTTCTTTTACTGTGATGAACGTACCAATCCTTAATGGTTTTTGTTATTTTTCTATCAAAGAAAATGTTTAATATTCAACCAATGATCTGTCTGCCTCTCTCTCTTCGCCTGCCCATCCATCCATATGTCTGTCTGTGCCATCAATCAATCTGGCCTTCTCTTAGCTTGTCTGTCTGTCTGTCTGTCTGTCTGTCTGTCTGTCTGTCTGTCTGTCTGTCTGTCTGTCTGTCTGTCTGTCTGTCTGTCTGTCTGTCTGTCTGTCTGTCTGTCTGTCTGTCTGTCTGTCTGTCTGTCTGTCTGTCTGTCTGTCTGTCTGTCGATCTATCGGTCACCATCTCTTTCTGTCTGTCTCGCGGTCTGTTTCGCTGTGTGCCTGTCTCCCTCTCGGCCCATGTGTCTGTCACCCTAACTGCTGTTCAACGAGCCATGCGATCGCCCTCCTCCTCCTCCTCCTCCTCCTCCTCCTCCTCTGTCCTTTCTTTATGGATGCTTGGAGGGACAATGGGGCTTCCCCACCGTCTCCCCCCCTCTCCCTCACCATTGCCTCTCATCGCTGGATGGAGAGGTAGCCTAACACCCCCAGAGTGAGGGATGGAGAGGGAGGCGTATTAACCTTGGCTTTATGGGGACTCCATGCACTGTGGCCCACTGCTGCCCTGGGTCCTACTCCCCCCCCCCCCCCCCCCCCCCCCACGCCACCCCATGCTCTTTCTCTTTCTTACTTTATCTCTGCCTCTCTCTACTGCAAACACGATCCATCTCTACCGCTCTCTACCGCTAACGCAACCTATTTCTTCCTCTCTTTCACAAATGCTATAAATCTCTACCCCTCTCTCTCGCTCTCTCTCTCTCTCTCTCCCTCTCTCTCTCTCTCTCTCTCTCTCTCTCTCTCTCTCTCTCTCTCTCTCTCTCTCTCTCTCTCTCTCTCTCTCTCTCTCTCTCTCTCTCTCTCTCTCTCTCTCTCTCTCTCTCTCTCTCTCTCTCTCCTATCACTCTTACTTTACCTCTGCCTCTCTTTACTGCTAACACAATCTATCTCTACTCCTTTCGCTCACTATTTCTCTATTTCCTTATCTCCGCCTCTCAAGCCAACGCTCTGTAACTCGACCCTCTCTCTATCGCTCTACCTCTCTTAATTATCTCAACCTCTCTATCGCTACCCCCCTCTATCTGTTTCCACCTTTTATTATTTTACCATCTTTTCTTCTTCCCTTTCCAACTCTTTCCTGCTGATTTTCTATCTTTCTCACCCCTTCTCTGTCTCCCACCTCTCCCTCCCTCCCTCTCTCTCCTTTTTTTCTGTAGGTTTCTGCAAGTGCGTTCGTGCGCGCACTTCTGTGTAAGCATGTGTGTGTGTGTGTGTGGCTGTGTGTGTGTGTGTGTGCGGCGCATGCACGCCTCATAAAGGGCCGGGTGATGCGTGCTGAGAATGGCCTACAAACGAGCAGCCATTTTTCTCGGCTTAACCGGCGGCTGTTAGTCAAACTGAGGGGCCAGTAGCCATAGCGACGGTGACAGTGACAAGGTCTCGTGCACGCTCGGTCGACAGGGTGACACGGGGTAACTGTTATGTACGATGCGCGGCGGTGACTGAACTGACATTTATATTTTGACCCACAAGTGCCTGCCCATATATGGCAGTGGAAGGAAGAGAGAACATTTCACCATCAATGAGCTAGTGAGAACTGTAAGAAAAGTGTTTCACCCTAACAATTATTTTGTATGTTAATTATTTTTCTATATTGATTAAATATTGAAAACATCGATATTTTTAGATTCATTGACTTTCACAGATCTGTTTCAACATTTCTCTAAAAAAGTTTTTTTTTAAATAATTCCTTATTTTTATTTACTTAATCATTTCCCAAAATGTGCCTCAATATATCCACAAAAAAATATTCAACTTCGACTGATTCTTACCCATTCATACTTCCATATAAAAAGTCGGACAAAATAGCAAAGAACATTTCTTGATTTCACATCACCTGAAAGTGATGTGGACAGCGGAATCTATATGAAACCTATACTAGATCTGTTTCAAGGACCGCCCTCTTTCCCCCTTCGAGCCCAGCCTTGACCTCGATCACGTGGTGAAACTGCAACTGCCGGATCACTAAGGCCAGTGATGGACACATCAACCCAGAGCCAACATGGCCGCCACCAGGCCAGACCCCTGTGACAGTGACAAGTCACATGTAGATATGCTCCTTAACAGCCCGCACACACATGCACACCATCCCACACACACCCTCTAACAGACACACACACACACACACACACACACACACACACACACACACACACACACACACACACACACACACACACACACACACACACACACACACACACACACACACACACACACACACACACACACACACACACGATGCACACGAACACAACAGCAGTGACGGAGCAGCTCAGTGTGCTTCAGAGCACCATGTGCGTGCATCGTGCGCGTGCGTGCCTGTATGTTTGCGTGCATGCATGTGTGCGTGTGTTAGAGTGTGTGTGTTAGAGACGGGGGTCTGAGGAAGAGGGCCATGAGGTTAATAGTGTGTCTCCCTTCATGGGCAGTAAGGGCCTCAGACGATGTGTTAGTGCTCCAGTGCCAGGTCAATCTCACTCGTCCTCCGCTTCTAATACAGATCAGGAGTGACAGACAGATGGACGAGAGAGCAGAGGAGAGAGGTACGGAGAGGGGAGAGAGGTACGAGGGGCGAGTTGAACAGAAGGGGATACGGGAGGGGAGAGGAGAGAAGAGTAGCGATAAGTGGAGAGGAGGGGAAGAGAGGAGGGGAGGAGGGGAGATGAAGGAGGAGAGAGGAGGGAATAGCGGAGATGGGAGGAGAGAGAGATAAGGGGAGATTGAATACACTGAAAAACACAAAAGCAGCTAGAATGACTGAAGGACGGACAGTAAGCAACCATCATTGTGGCACTTGGACTCCCTGTCATGTCCCCATCTGGAGGCTACATGATGGAGCCGGTCTTCACGGCAGTTTGGACCGTACAAGCTGACCCATGACCCTGCTTTGCGTCAGTCAAGCTTTCAGACTGTGTGTATGCGTGTCTGTTTTAGGAAGCAGATGACTGGCCTTGGCAGTTTGTCCCTCAGGATCAGTCTACCCTCTGCAGACGCATGTACATAGACACTCACACACACACACACACACATGTGTAAACTTATATTGAGCATGAGTCATGGCTACTTTGCTGTAAGGAACCGTAGAACTCATGTAAATAATATCAATCTGTTACACCTTAGGCTAAATACTGCTCAGGTAGAATCAACCTTTCTCACAGAAAAGGGCCTGGCAAGCAGTCCGTGTGCGTGTGTACTTGTCTGTCTGTTCGCACATATGTGTGCATGTGTGTATACGTGTGTCTGTGTGCCTGTGCAGAGGGAGGGTGGGTGTGGGGGGGGGTGTACTTCCTGCGTCTGAGGAGCAGCAGTAGACTCTAAGTCGATGTCAGAGCCAATCAGTAGTGGATATGTCACCTGCCTGCGCCTGGTTGGTCGGTTCATCCTTCACATCTCTCTAAGTGAGCCTGACGAGCTCCAGCGAGGGTCAGGGCTCGTTACGTCACCTGTCCAAGCGCTTACGGCTGCTGGGTGCCTCCCCTTTCCTCCTCTGCCCTCGCTATACCTCTTCTCAGCTCCTGTCTTCTCCTCTCCCCTTCTCTACTTTCCTCCGCTTCTCCTCCTATCAATTTCTTCCCCTCAGCTACGTTCTCCTCCCCTCCTCCTCCTCCTCCTCCTCCCTCCTCCTCTCCTCCTCCTCTCCTCCTCCTCTCCTCCCTGTCCTCCCACTCTTCATCTTCATCACTCTCCCCCCACAGCTCTCCTTTACTTCCCTCACTGCCTCCCCTCCATCGCTCTCCTCCCCTCCTCCTCTCCCCCCTCCTCTCGACCTCCCCTATTCTCCTCTTACTCCCCTCTCCTCCGCTTACCTCCCCTTCCCCCTCATCTCCTCATCTCCTCCCCCCCAACTCTTCTCCTCTCCTTCTCCATGCCCCTTTCCCTCCCGTCTCTCCTCACCCAACTCCTCCTCTCCACCCTCTCCCTCCTCCACCTCACTCCACGTCTTCCCTCTCCCTCCTCCCCCTCTTTTCTCCTCCCCCCCTCCCCCACCTCCTTCTCTCTCCCGCTCCCACCAACTCCCCCTCCCCTCCTGCTCCTCCTCTTCCTCCTCCTCTTCCCCCTCGCCCTCTCCAACACCCTCCTCTTCCTCCTCCCCTCCCTCCACCCCCTCCTCTTCCTCCTCTCCCTCTCCTCTCACACCCTCCTCCTCCTTCCTCCCCCTCCTCCTCCTCCCTCCTCCTCTTCCTGCCCCCTCCTCCCCGGCTGTCCATGACCATGCTCAAATGATCCTCTGTCAGGATTGAATGTCAGAGACACGTTCACTGATGCTTTTCCCTCGTCATTAATAATTCACGCTGCCTGAGTCATCAATAATATTTCTCACAGAGCAATCATTCAGCTTTACCATCACTCTGTGCCCCCCCCCACGCACCACTCCCCCCCCACCCAAGTCTTTCTCAACTCTCTCGGTCGCTTCGTCTCTCTCCCATGCCTCTCTCCCACACTCTTTCACTGCCTCTCCTCTCAACGCTCTCCCTCTTCCCCGCACCTTCAACTCCGTCTCCCCCTTGCCCCATCCCTCCCCTCCCTTTATCTCTTTCCCAACTATCTCCCTCTCTCTCTCTCTCTCTCTCTCTCTCTCTCACGCTGTCCCTATCTCTCGCGCTCTCACCCCTCTCTTCCATTCTTTCTTTCCCTCTCTAACTCGTCTCTTTCTCAATGGCTCCCTTTCTCGCTCTCGAAACTCGCAGCCTAGTGCTCCTTCCCTCTTCCTCTCTCACAACACTCCCAAATATCTCTCTCCCTCCCCCCACTCTCTCTCTCTCTCTCGGCTCTCTCCCTGCTCTCGGCCATTCATTACACCTCCACTTCTTCTCGCCCTTAACCCCGTTCCCTCCCTGATATCTGATATCTGTTTTTCTGCTTATTCTGCCCGCTTTCCAAACTCTTTATATACAGCGATCATATCTTCTATCCCCCCCCCCCCCCCCCCACCCTCCAACCCTGGCTTTTTCCTCTGCCTTAGCACTTTTCTTGCTTCTGTACCCTCCTCGGCTTTCATCAGTTTAACGTTAGTTTACCTAAACGTGACTGATTGTTGTGCTGTTCGTCTGCACAAAACAAGCCGGGGGATAAAAAAAAAGTAAAGAAATAAAAACCCTGTGGAGCGCGTGCGGGACGTGGTTGCGGTGTGTGTGTGTGTGTGTGTGTGTGTGTGTGTGGGGGGGGGGGGGGGGCGTGGCAGCGTAATGAAGGGTTACATTAGGGAACATCAGACTGCGCTGCCGCGGACACGGGCCGTCTCTACCGCCGGTCGATGGCGGGGCCTTCTTTAACTGCGGCGATAACTCACTCACTGTCAATCAAGTCCTCAAAAATGGATGAGGATGGACTATGTGTCACCGGGCGGGCCGGTGTATATTTACTTTAATAGATATAGTGGGGCGGCGTGGGCCGGTGGACGGAGGCTCGGCCTGTCTTAATGCACATGTAAAACTCTCCGGCGGGGCCCATGCCAAGTGTAAGTGGTTGAGTGATATTGGCAAGGGAGAGAGAGAGAGAGAGAGAGAGAGAGAGAGAGAGAGAGAGAGGCGGTGGGCGGGCGAGAAAGTGTCAGATTTAGGCATTTTCCTTAATGCCATAAGAGCTTATTGATATTTTGATTTTCACCGGGGGGCTGGCCGGTGCTGAATCAGCGGCTTCCCCCCCACCTTCCTCTCCCTCTACATCTCTTTATGGCTCATCCCATTGCGCTTGCGGAAAACCACCCGGAAAACTGCCTCCTGGGAACCCCGCCGTAGCCGGAGAGAAAGGCAGAGAGGCAGAGAGAGAGGAGGAGAGAGGGAGAGAGAGAGAAGGATAGAGAGAGAGAGAGAGAAAGAGAAGAGAGAGAAGAGAAGAGAGAGAGAGAGAGAGAGAGAGAGAGAGAGAGAGAGAGAGAGAGAGAGGAGAGAGAGAGGCAGAGAGAGAGCGAAAGAGAGGCAGAGAGGCAGCGAGAGAGAAGGATAGAGGGAGAGAGAGAGAGAAAGAGAGAGAGAGGAAAGAGAGAGAGAGAGAGAGAGAGAGAGAGAGAGAGAGAGAGAGAGAGAGAGAGAGAGAGAGAGAGAGAGAGAGAGAGAGAGAGAGAGAGAGAGAGAGAGAGAGAGAGAGAGAGAGAGCGGGATAGAGAGAGTGAAAGTGAGGGAAAGAGAGAGAGAAAGGGAGATAGAATTGCACTAGGTGATTTCCAGTGTGATGGTCTCCGTCAAAGCGATCATCCAAGCACATTGTAAGGGTGGCATTCAGCACCCATGTGATGCTTTACATTCTGCGTCAATTCCTCATTTGGCCCTGGTTAAACATTGGGGAATGCAAATATTAAAAAAATGACAGATGATATATGACTCGAGTTGACACTGGAGCCATGTTGTTTAAGATTAAAATTACATCTTTTATGTATGTAAAGTGTGTTCAAAGCAATTTCACATTACAAATGACAAACAGTAGAGTGCCCTTAGAAGTTTCCTCCCAGGCAGTAGCAGTTCATCCGTGAAGACATACTGTATGTGTATATGTCATTTTCACAACATATACACCCAGGGAGTAAAACCTATACTCCAATGTCCAAAAAAAAGTTGGAATGAAAGTTATTTACAAACTCTGTGTCCCCGTTTCGACTGACTCTCAAGCAACTGTAAACCTCACACTATCTAAACTCTACTTCAAAGACAAATTCAAGAGTGATAGTGCTTTTGCAATGAAGCAAACATCCTAGCGCTCCAACCTTTAGGTTGAAAAAATAAGATGAATCAACCTTTTCCTTATGATGACCATTTCTAGCCTTTATTACCCATAATCCTTTAATTCCCTGCCCCCCCCCCCCCTCTCTCTCTCTCAAAGACACCTTTACCCAACCCCATGGTATTGCCTTGGCATCATACACCCTTGCCACCAGGCCATCATGCCCCCTAAACCACACAT
>OLKM01000008.1:748730-751230 GCA_900291075.1 Melanogrammus aeglefinus
GGTGAAGAGTTGGAAGGCATTATGTTGTATATTATGTATGGCTATCATGCATGTTGACTGTGCATATGCAAATGTCTCTGTATGGATGCAAGAATGTGTGGAAGCGAGTGTGTGTGTGTCTGTGTGTTAGTGTGTGTATGTATGTGAGCGTGTGTGGATGTGACTGTGCTGTGGCTGTGTATGTGCATTCATGAATGCGAGCATGCATGCATTTACGAATATGTGGTGTGTGTGTGTGTGTGTGTGTGTGTGTGTGTGTGTGTAGTGTGTGTGTGTGTGTGTTGTGTGTGTGTGTGGTGTGTGTGTGTGTGTTGCGTGCTTGCTGGGTGTGTGATGTGGCGCAGGGACTGAATTAATAAGTGCATTTTGACTATATGGAGCATATGCTATATATTAGAAGCCGGTGGCATGGCCCGGATGCCGTGAGCAAGCAGAGGATTCTATTCTTTTTTAAACAAACCATCCCCCCCCCCATCACCCGTCTCTTTAATAACCCCCCCCCCCCCACCCCACACACAACGTCACGACCACATCACACACACCACTGCTCACACATATCAAATCTATTAAACGATTCTGTAACCCTTATGCCTCGTTAATCTACCCTCAGTGGTCAGCAGAAAATCCGAGCGGCCAACCGGCTCTGGACGTAGCGGTGGTGATGGTGCTCTGTGATGGGACTTGTGCAAAGCAGTTATTTTTAGTGTGCATGGAGTAGAGTACTAGAACCAGCTCACGGTTTGGTGTGTTCCTTAAAGCTGGAGCACCCCCCCTTGCCGTCCAGACAAAGACGCCTACGTCCGTTTATAAGGCTTGGATTGTTTTCTGCGTCCACATCTTCAGCGTTTAGGATGGCCGCGTTGCACTTGAAGCCGTTACGTTTCGTTAAGGTCATTAGACTAACGTAAAGGGAGGCATGTGTGACGGCATATCATATATGTGAGCTGAAATTGCTATGCACCCACGCACATGACACATACGTTCACACTAATTATTATTGCGAGGACTGTTACTGCAGTCCAAGGTATTTATCTGCTCACGAGAGAAAGAACATGAGCCTGGGAACCAGGCAAAACTTGCAAGCTCATGTTTCATTTGCTCTGCACATAAGGTCAATCGGATGGCTTGGTTATCGCTCAAAACACCTGACTAATCAGAGAGCCAATCGGATCGCTCGAAAACCCCAGCCAGTCAGATCAGCTCTAACAAAAACGTTAGAAAGAACTTTTGTTTAAGTGCCATAGAACATAAATGTACTATGTTATGTTATGTTCATGTTCTAAATACATAAATCATATATTTAATGTTAAGATGTAAAGGTTCAATTTGATATTAAACTGAAAGATTCCCCATACTAAAAGATTCCTGGCTGGTACGAGAGGGACTGCATTTCAACAACAACAAAGATGGCTGCTGCTGATGTAGGACGGGCTGTTCATTCCACTCCTGAGACAGTATTTAACCACAACACTGGTTCACAGATGTTGTTAGTACACAAGCACAGCTCTCCTCGGCTGCAAGCAATGTGCCGCTCATTGCTGCGTCACTCATTTTGTTGATGATTGGTTGTAGGCCTATCCAATTGCTTTCCAGATGCATTATGGTCTGCGCCCGTTGCTGACGCCCCTTGGAAATAACAAATGAAAGTGATATGTTCCTCGCCATTCCAACCACTTACTTTGCACTCACCGAGCAAACATACATTTATGCAAATGACTTGGTTTAGCTGGCACTAGCCAAACATGCACAAAATACAAAAGTGTAAAGTAGTTGTCCATCCTGCCACTCACTATAAATGTGCAAAAAACACACCTTCCACTTACAATAGCACAATTTTGAAATCTTTACTTGATTCAAAGTTTTCACTGTTGAAGCGAGGTAGACAGAACATCCGGGGGCGACCTAGCTGTGACGTCATGGGGTCACGTGACATGAAATCCTCTGAATTTTTTTTTTATTTTTTTTTGCGTTTTGCCCTAAAGCAAACCGAACATAACAGGTTTAAACCGCAAACGGTGATTTCAGATTAGACCAATATAAAAAATGCACTTTTAATAAAATAGCTAGGAGAGTGAGGAGAGAGGAGCCGGGGAGGAGAGAGCTTGAGGGAGAGAGGCGAGGACTCGATGGTAAGAGAGGAGAGGTCTAGGGACGAGGGGCGAGGGCTGGGGAGGAAGAGAGGAGAGTTCTAGAGACAAGAGGCGAGGTTTAGGGGGAAGAGAGGAGAAGCCTAGGCCGAGTGAATGAGGTGAGGGCAAAAAAAGGAGGAGTGCAAGAATGTTGAGGAAAAGGAGGAAGAGGAGGAGGAGGAGAGAGGGCCAGGGACTGGATACTGAGGGCCAGAGGCCGACCAGGAGCAGAAAGAAAATGGGAACATCCTGAGACAGAAGGCCGTCGTCAGCGTCTGATGTCCGACACACTCCGGCAACAAACCCCGGAGCTCTGTTAGAAAGTTACGGAAAAAGGAAGAAACATAATCATTTCTGACTCTCTTTCATGC
>OLKM01000008.1:774055-779055 GCA_900291075.1 Melanogrammus aeglefinus
CTTTAATGATTGATTATGCTTGGCAATGCATAAAATCATGGTCAAATAATTAAAAAACATTTTTTATCAAAAAGGCTTCTGATGGCTGAAAATATGGCATCCCAACAATAATAGCACTTGTTCTACTCATCCAGATCTAATTTAGACCAATAAGAAAAATAAATACATGCTGTATGTTTAACTATGTTCTACTGTTATGGAATAAACTAAATAACCCATAAAACTATTTTGGGTACGGACGTAAATTTGATAATACTAAATCCATTCAATGTGGTTATTGACCGAATATCATCTTAGAGTATGGAGTTTTGAGGTTACATCAAAGATGTTGGCAAATTATCTTTCATTCATAGCTCGCCAAAAATACGATTAATAATTGAATGCTCAACTATCACTAATCAAATCTCAAAGCAGATACTTCACGTGACTATCATCGAGGTCTCTCGCCCTGTGAGAGACCACAAGATAACCTTCTCAGAGTTCAAGTTGTGACCCATGAACAAGGGGACTGCGTCCTTTAACCGCAGGGGTTCAAAGGTCAAGTAGATCAAATTCTATTTGACTCCGTTCTAGTTCCCAAAGAACCCTAAGGCAGCTCTTCCTCCGCTGCGACCCACCCTGGAACAACACCTACACACGATCTGATCCACGCTCTTACCTGGTCTAAAGTGGATCTCAGGTCCAAGGGTTCTATTTCTGGACAGAGTTGATCAATGGTTTCCTGATTGATCGTGATCCTGATCGATGACTGGCAGCGGCTGGAGTCCAGAGAGCCGATAGCAGATGCTCTCGTCTCCCTTCCTGTCCTCGTCTAGCCTCTTGGTGGAGCGCCATCGTCTGGGGGAGCTGTGGAGGGCCCCTTGGTGGAGCTCATTGTCTGGGGGGGGGTGCTGCTGTCTCCTCTAGCCCCGTGCTGGAGCTCATAATCTGGGGAGGGGCTGTTGGAGGTGGAGCCCCCCTTGGAGGTGGGGTTCCGTTCAGTGACCCTCAGCTGCTGTCTCCAGTTCTTTAGTTACTTCCTCCTTCAGTCAATGTCCTGTCTGCCTCCCCTGTCCTAAACACACACACACAAACACACAGAATGCACATGCACACACACACACACACACACACACACACACACACACACACACACACACACACACACACACACACACACACACACACACACACACACACAACACACACACACACACACACACACACACACACACACACACACACACATGCACACTTGGATGAAGGAAAACACACACACAAGCACACACACACACACACACACACACACATACACACTCGGATGCAGGCAAACACACACACACGCACACACACACACACACACACACATTGAAGCACACTAACACACGCATAGTCACAAACGTAGACATGCACAGTCACACACACACACACACAAACACACACTGTTTACAACAGAGAATCATCAACGTCTCCGGAGTTATCATGGTCAAGTGTCTCACAGTGGGCTCAAAGCATCCACAAACACACACATACCCTAAAAGGACATACCACGAAACCACTCGCCAAGATTACTGCACACACACACACACACACACACACACACACACACACACACACACACACACACACACACACACACACACACACACACACACACACACACACACACACACACACACACACACACACGCACCCTCGTGCACACGTCACACTCAGGCTGGCAGGAAGGAAGTGGCGGGTGCAGGCAGCCCTCGACGGTCATCCCGGGGATGAGAGGGTTCTGTCAAATCCATAGTGATGGTATTGTGGTATCGTCTTCTTGGCCGGGATCAGACGCTGGAGGAAAGCCTGCCAGAGAGGCCCAAAGCCTGGGGATTGAGGCCAAGGGCCTGGCCAGGCAAGACAGAGGGAGAGAGAGAGAGAGAGAGAGAGAGAGAGAGAGAGAGAGAGAGAGAGAGAGAGAGAGAGAGAGAGAGAGAGAGAAGAGAGAGAGAGAGAGAGAGAGAGAGAGAGAGAAGAGAGAGAGAGAGAGAGAGAGGGGCCCTGTCAATCAGACGGAGGGGTACCAGGAGTGGAGTGGAGTGGGATGGAGGGGTGGAGGGGGTGGAGAGGTGGAGGGGGTGGAGGGGGTGGAGGGGGTGGAGGGGATGGATGGAGGGTCCTTCAGAGAGCTTCCACCGGATCAAGCCTGCTATTCTCTGCGGCTTAGACGGAGTGAAGCCGTACAGGGCGCTCCGACGTACAAGCCCAAACTGGGGGAATAAAAACACAGACAAACTAGCAATAAAACAAACTGAAAAAACAGAGAGAAGGAACGTTACTTTATTTTTGGTCAGTTTTGATGTCAATTTCTTTGTGACATTGTTTAATCGGTTTTGAGGCACACTAGCATTTTTGTACAGTGCACATGGAGGAATGTTGTAGGAGGTGTGTAGAAAAAAACTAACAGTGAAAGAGGTATCAATAAATCCGGATCTGTTGGGGAGATCTATGGGGGATATCTGGGTGCATCGGCCGATTGATTTGCTCCTTGAGTGTCTGCTTCCTCTTTCGATCTTCCAGCGCGCCACAGAAGTGACCCTGACCCGCCGTCATGACCGTTGACAAAGGCTTGGCGTGATTTTTTAAGACATACAAATTGCACACGCACACATCTTAGGACAATGACATTTACACGTGTATAAACGCAAGCATTCATAAGAATAGAGCTAAGGTTACAAACTCAGTCACGCATCACAAATAAATACATAAACAAGTCTGTTTGTATGTTTTCTGAGCTGTCGGGAAGATGGAGAGTCCTTGTAGTGCAAATGCTCTTAATTGGAGTGTGTGTCAGTGGGTCTGTGTGTTTGAGAGAAAGAAATATAGTCATGAATTAATGATGCTTGGGAAATCACAGAGCATTGAGTGGACATACACCCGTCCGCACCCATGCGCACACATGCATGCAACACACACAATTACACAATGCCCACACACACACACACGCACGCACGCACGCACGCACGCACGCACGCACGCACGCACGCACGCACGCACGCACGCACGCACGCACGCACGCACGCACGCACGCACGCACGCACACACACACACACACACACACACACACATTGGCTTGATGTAAGTGCAGAAAGCTACAATCACAGCAGGGAAGGGGCAGTTGAGCGATCGGTGGTTTAGCATTTTAAGTTCCTTTTGTATGTTTGTGTTTTTCTGCTCTTTGTGTATGCGTGTGTGTATTTGTGTCTTTTCTTGATGGCTAATCATATCATACGCCAATATGACTAGGTTGAATACAGTAAAGGATATCAGTGTATAATGTCAAAGCACAAGCCACGACGACAAAAGCCTCTACAAAGTTCTAATAAAAAGGTACAAAGATAATAGACTTCATGATGGACTTGAAATATTTGCAGGGAGTTCAAGAAGGCAAATGAGAGTAAGAGTGAAGGAACCGGCGAGATAGAGAGAGAGAGAAACGGAGAGAAAAAAGGAAGAAGCTGAGGATCACGGGCCCTTAACCCTTGACCTGTGAGAGCCTCTAGAGGAGAGAGTGTTTCCACTAAGGAGGGGGGGGGATATGCGTCTGTGCAGACATGAGTCTGTGTGCAGGGGAGTGTGCTGGCGTCTGTGCACTTATGTGTGAATGTGTGTGCGTTTATATGTGTGTGAAGGCACATGTGCGTGTCTGCATGCTTTTGAATGTGTGCGTGTTCATGCAGGAGTATATGTGTAAGCATGTCTGTGAGTGCGTTGCTAGAGAGGTGAATGGGTTTGTGTGTGTGTGTGTGTGTGTGTGTGTGTGTGTGTGTGTGTGTGTGTGTGTGTGTGTGTGTGTGTGTGTGTGTGTGTGTGTGTGTGTGCGTGCGTGCACGTGCATGCGTGCGTGCTTGTGTGTGTGTGTGTGTGCGTGTGTGCGTGTGTGCGTGCGTGCGTGCGTGTGTGTGTGTGTGTGTTTACGGAGGAGATGGAGTGTGTGTGTATAGGAGTGTGTGTATGCATGTGTGTGTTTGAGCGTATGTGTGTGCGGTTAGCGTGTGTGTAGGGCGGCGAAGGGGGGCTGAGTTAAATTTTTCAGCAGGACGGTCAAGGACGCGGGTTGGAGTGGGGGTTCTGGTTGAGGTGGGGCGTGTGTGTGTGTGTGTGTCGTTGCGGGGGGACGTCGGCACTCACCTGGAACAATATGTTCAGGGCCCCCAGGATCCTGTTGGCTCAGGGGCCCCTGGCTACAGCTCCAGAGGCCTCCCTATAGTCTCTACCTCCGCTCCTCTGTTAATTATTCATCAGTGGTGAGGGAGCACTTCCTACAGGGAGGGGTAGGACACCAGTCATGGGCCCATTGTTACTGGGAGGATTAGCATTCATATTGTTATTATTTATATTAGCATTATGATTATGATTATTATTATTCAAAGTAGTAGTCGTAATACATTTCTATAATATTATTTTATGTACTGTATACATAGTATAATTCTTTTGGGGGGATTATTATTTATTATTATTAATCTGTAATCCCATATTTGGGCAATATACAGGGATAATGGGCTCAGTCATTTTATCAATGTTGGCGTACTAATACAATATATAAAATATAGTATATGTCTCGAATGAAATTATAAGTGAACTTTTTAATATTTTTTAATATTATTTTTTATATTTATTTTATTCTATTTAGAATTATATGTATGCAGTTGTATAACACACGATTATAAAACGGAAAGGTGAAATCCGGCGATCTGATTGGCTGTTGACCGTGGTATATTGAGCATATACCACGGCTACTATTCTAAAAAGCCTTTTCGCAGCATATCATTCCGCAAGCAACAATGTCTCCATGGCAACAACCAACTGTTAAGGTACGGCCACACCAAAAGCGTTACCCGCGTATCGCGCGTATAAAATCGGCAATTTTTCCATAGGGAACCATTGGTTTACGCGCGTATGAGACGCGTACACGCGTTACACGAGTATAAGCAACATTTTACTCGCGTTAGGCGCGTATGAGGCGCGTATATATACGC
>OLKM01000008.1:784055-791166 GCA_900291075.1 Melanogrammus aeglefinus
CAGCGCATCCTCACCAGATGCCCCTCTGCTGAACCCACCAGACTCTGGTGTGACACATACACACCTACTCAGGCACACACACACACACACACACACACACACACACACACACACACACACACACACACACACACACACACACACCACACACACACACACACACACACACCACACACCACACACACACACACACACACACACACACACACTCACTGCCTCTCGCTTTCGCTGGCACACGCACACACTTATTCACACATACATAGACTCAGACACACACCCACATGGACAAATAGACACACAAAAACTCCCTCCCTCTCTCAACCACACACACAACCGACACACACACACACCACACACACAACCACACACCCACACACACACACACACAACACACACACACACACACCACACACACACCACACACAACACACAAATGTTACACCCTTACTCTCTCCCTCTCACACACACACACACACACACACACACACACACACACACACACACACACACACACGCACACACAACACACACACACACACCAACACGCACACCACACCACACCACACACACTCACACACACCACACACACACGCACTCAAATACACACACACACACACGCACCACAAAACACACACAAAACACACACACCACACCAAACACATCCACACACCACACACACCCAGACACACACACAACACCACACACAACACACACCAAACACACACACACACACACACGCACACACACACACACACACACACCCAAACACGCACACACATACACACACACTCCCTCACACACACACTTACGCACACAGAGACAGCGGGACCCGTGTCGCTACCTGTTTCTTCCCACCTCTAGGCCCCTGGGAGCCCCACAATTAATGACCCTGATGATGACGCATCAGCGCTGCGGGCCCCTTCAGGGCCCCAGGTCAGCAGCGGCCCGAGGGAACATGTCTCTGTGTGTATGTTTGTGCGTGAATGTCTGTGTGTGTTTGTGTGTTTGTGTGTTTTAGAGAGATTGTGTTTGTGCGCTAGTGTGTTTTTGAGAGTTGAGAGAGTGTTTTTGAGAGTTGAGCATGGGTTTTTGTGTGTCTGTTTGCACAAGTGTGTTTTAGAGTTGAGTATGTTTTTTGTTGTGTTGCATGTGCGTGTGTTTGATAGTGTTTCTGTTTGTTTGTGGGATTGTGTGTGTCTGTGCATACGTGTGCATACTTGCCTCTAAAACAGACTTTATGTGTGTGCTGTCATCTAACAGCATGCGTGCGTGCGCGTGTGTGTGTGTATTAATGACCCTGGTGATGACGCAGCAGCGCTGCGTGGGCTCCTCTGGTCCCCAGATCACCGCCACACCAGGGGCCACTCGGAGCCCGTCTCCGTCTCTGTGCGTGTAGAGCTGCTTTCTCAAATGACCAGAGATTCAGATCTGGACATTGTCCGGACGTGCACTTTCACATGTACCGCACAACAGGAGATTGGCCATCTCAGATGCGTGCACACATTCTGGAAAATACTCTGTTTACGTAGACAGAGTTGGCTCATATGACACAAAAAGTATGCTGAGGGAACAACGGACTCTTACTGACAGAAGTGCCCGACGCTCCTCGTTTTGGACCCTTCTCCTTCAACCTCTGAAGTTGGTATTCTGCATGATAGGTAGTCATCAACACTCGAAAAGCTGCTTTCTTCTTTGAATTTAGCCCCACCTACCGTACTGGGAAAACACCTTTACTGTCCGGTCCAACAGTTTCTGACACGCACGTGTGTGTGTGTGTGTGTGTATGTGTGTGTGTGTGTGTGTGTGTGTGTGTGTGTGTGTGTGTGTGTGTGTGTGTGTGTGTGTGTGTGTGTGTGTGTGTGTGTGTGTGTGTGTGTGTGTGTGTGTGTGTGGTGTGTGTTGGTGTGTGTGTAGTGTGTTTGTGGTGTGTGTGTGATGTGCTGTACGTTTGTGTGTGTGTGTGTGTGAGAGAAGGAGGGAAAAATGTGTGTGTGTGTGTGTGTGTGTGTTTGTGTGTGTGTGTGTGTGTGTGTGTGTGTGTGTGTGTGTGTGTGTGTGTGTGTGTGTGTGTGTGTAGAATTGTGTCTGAGAATGTGTGCAGGTGTTTTTGAGAGTTGAGCGTGTGTTGGTGTGTTGTGTCTGAGTGTGTCCCTTTATGTTTGTTTGATGTTTGATTGTGTGTGCTTGCATGTATTTTTAACAGATTTTGTGTGTGTTTTGTGTTTTATTTGTTTTGCTATTTTTATCGGGTGTTTGTGTGCGTGTGTTGTGTATTTGACACGGAAGGTGCTAAATCTCAGGTGATGAGCCAGGTGATGGTTGTTGTATCTGATTGGTGTGGCTGTGCGTGTGTGTGTGCTTTTCTGGGCTGATTGAGGTATGTGGTTTGCTGTTAGTGGATCTGTCGCTACTCTTTTGGGGTCAGACTCGCAGGCACGTTGTATAAATTAAGCTGGGACTTCAGCACAAAGTTAGCTGCGCTAGCTAACCATCAGCGCTTTAGCTTCCGTCCACCTCCAAGGGGCTTCAATCTGGTGTGTGTGTGTTGTGGTGTGTCGTGTGTGTGTGTGTGGTGTGTTGTGTGTGTTGGTTGTGTGTGTGTGTGTTGTGTGTGTGTGTGTGTGTGTGTGTGTGTGTGTGTGTGTGTGTGATGTGTCAGCATTGACCCCTCAAAGTGAAAACCAACTCCCTTCCCCAGTGCCCTGGGGCCAGGCAGCGTGATGAAGGAGCCGTCAGGTTCAAACACGCTCCTGTTAGAGAATCAAACCAGCGTCAGGAGCGGCCCGGGGCCAAGGCGCCGTCTCCTCTTTTCTCCTCTCCCATCACCTTCTTTACTCCGCTGTCTCCTCTCTTCTCCTCTCCCATCTCCCCTTTTACTCCTATGTTCCTCTCTTCTCCCACCTCTCTTCTCCTCTCCCACCTCTCTTCTCCTTCTCCCATCGCCCCTTTTACTCAACCACTCATTTTCCCCTCTCCCATCTCCCCCCTTCACTCTAATCTCTCCTTTCCTTTCTCCTCTTCTCTCTCCTTCATTCATTCTCCTCCACTGCACTTGTGCCCTCTTCTCATCCTCTTCTTTTTCTTATTTCTCTTCTTATCCTATCTTCTCGCCTCTCTCTCTCTCTCTCTCTCTCTCTCTCTCTCTCTCTCTCTCTCTCTCTCTCTCTCTCTCTCTCTCTCCTCTCTCTCTCTCCTCTCTCTCTCTCTCTCTCTCTCTCTCGCCTCCTCCTCTCTTATTTTCTCTTCTCCTCCTTCCCTGTCCTCCTCCACTTCCTCCTCCTCCTCCTCTCTCGACTCTCTCCTCCTGCTTCAGGAGCTTCAAGGCGTGTGGCCTCCTCAGCACTTTGATCAGAGATGTTTACGCCACGCTCAGCCTGTTTACTCAGCTACTGTGTGCTCAAGCCCTGTCTGTGAGTGTGTGTACGTGCATGCATGTGTGCGTGCACACGTGTGTGTGTGTGTGTGTGTGTGTGTGTGTGTGTGTGTGTGTGTGTGTGTGTGTGTGTGTGTGTGTGTGTGTGTGTGTGTGTGTGTGTGTGTGTGTGTGTGTGTGTGTGTGTGTGTGTGTGTGTGTGTGTGTGGGCATGTGTTTGTGTGCGGGTGTTCCATGTTAAACCAACTTGCTGATAAGACGTCTGTCTACCAGATCCTGAGGCTCGTCAGTATAACAATAAAGACAGCGATAAACTTTACACTACCCTTTCCTCTCCCTCCACCCTGGTCAGACTGACATAAGTGCACACATTTACACTAATCCTCCGTGTGTGTATTAGGTTGTGTGTCATAGCTGCAGGGGCGATAAAACTCAACACCTCAACAGCATTGTTGACGCCTTTAATACAAGCGCTTTGCATCTTTTGTCTGAGTGGGTGTTTTGTTTCCAAAGTTTTTGGATGGGCACGTCGAAGGTGAAGCAGAAGCTGACTCTCTGAATAGGAGCACAATGGAAGTATCAAAGTTTTTGCGACAGACAGACAGACACAAACACACACACACACACGCACGCACACACCACATACACACACACCTAAAAGTCTTTTTACATACACTCACACACACAATCAAACACACACACTCACACACACACAAATGCTTACAGACACACACACACACACACACACACACACACACACACACACACACACACACACACACACACACACACACACACAACAATAAAACTCACTCTAACACACACACAAACACACACACACACACACACACACACACACACACACACACACGCACCTACACACACACACAACAATAAAACTCACTCTAACACACACACAAACACACACACACACACACACACACACAGAGACGCAGGTGTGTTAACAGCAATGTGGATAAAGTAAAACTCACAGCACCAAAGACAAGAAGCAACAAACAAATTAAGCCACACCGCAGGTCAACAGGATCCAATAGAATAAAAACCGGAGTGTTTAGAGGCTGATCCTCGAGGCCAGCGTGCGTTCTCATGCTGAGCAGCGTGTCTGCCGACCCCAGACACCGGCTGGGAGCAGCGTTTATGAGCTCTAATGAATGATTATGGATCCCGCGGTGGTCTGTCATTAATATGGATGAGGCCAGCCGAGCCATGCTGACGCGTGTTGTTCACGCGTGTGCTCTGAAGTTGCGATCATGACCGTGTGCACGTTAGTGGACATGACGACCGACAGAGGTTATGAGAATGACCCTGGGAAGGCTCCGGATCGCCGGGAGTTAAGAGGTCCGAGGGTCACACTTTTGTGACGGGAATAAAGTCGGGCTATGTCCGATGCATGTTCTAAAGTAACAAAAGCAATGTTTACTTTTCTGTTGAATGTATGTGCGAATATGTTTGTGTGTGTGTGTCTTTGTGTGAGTGTAGTAGAAAATCACTTCTGATCGATAGGTGAATAGAAGTGTATCATTGTTCATATATCGTAGCGATTTGACGGGATAATATTTTAAACCAATCACAGGGGGATTTGTGATGCCCTGAGAAGACGTGAAGTGCATGAAACTTGATTCACCTCCAGATGGCCGGGAGAGGAGAGCGAAGGAGAGCAGAGTGGTGAACTCCGTCCAGGTGAATCCTACAGCTGTCACTCATGGGAGACATCAGGGTTTTAGTCCCGCCTTCAATAATTCAGGAAGTGGCCAGGAAATGGAAGAGGGGTCCATTAGGAGCCTGGACAGCCCTCACTCACCTGTCAACTGGCAGAACACACCACTATCTACTACAACACAAACCAGCATCCATCTCCAGGTACGACACTATCTGACACAACGCAAACCACCTTCCTCCACCTGCAGCAACACTAGCTGGCTAAACACACCACCTTCCACCTCCAGGAACACCACTAGCTGGCTGAAGATACCACCTTCCTTCACCTGCAGTGACATGCAGTCAGGGGAGGCAGGAGAGCCACACCTGTCATCATGAAAAGAAAACCAGGAACACCACTATCTGGCAGAACACCACCTTCCTCCACCAGGAACACCACTATCGGGCAGAACACCACCTTCCTCCACCAGGAACACCACTATCTGGCAGAACACCACCTTCCTCCACCAGGAACACCACTATCTGGCAGAACACTCCACCTTCCTCCACCAGGAACACCACTATCTGGCAGAACACACCACCTTCCTCCACTTGCAGGAACACCAGTATCCTCGTAGAATAGGGTTTCCGGTGGTTTAGGTTGTTGGGTTTGTTTTTTAGTTCTTGGGTAAGAATTAGGGTTAGGGTTCCTCTTAGGGTTTTGTTTGTGGTAATATGGTTTGGAATTAGGGTTAGGGTTATTCTAAGGGTAAGGTTTTTTTGATTTCTATTTTTTTTTGGGGGGGGGGTGTTTATTAGGTTTAGGGTTAGGGGTGCGGATTATGGTTTGCCATCTTGGCCAACGACGACGTGGGAGACGTAAAACTGTTAAGCGACAATTTGATACTTAAAGTAACATCAGTTATGCATGGAGCCAGAAGGAAGAGAGAAATTGAATATTGTGCACCTGTTACTAATAGTGTTTACCCAAAGAAACTCAGCTTCAGTCTCTCTCACAGGCCCGAGGAAAGTTTGGTTTCCTCCAACAAAAATGTCCTGGAAATGTAATGACTTTTTAAAAATAATCTCCTTTTAAATTGGATGTCAATTTTAACCTCCGACCACATCATAAGAAGTGTTTAGGTGGCACGGTCGTTAGAGGTGTCGGTGTGTAGTTCTGGATACGAGAGAGAGATTTAAAAAGTAGGGTTACAGAGAGGGAGAACGACAGGCCCGGAAGAGGGGGTTCTGAATAATTCAAAGAGGGGTCTGGCAACATTACATCTCTCCCCCTCACCCAACCTGCTATTTTCCATGTATTATTTGGTTAATATACTGGCATGTTGCATATGAGTCAACTAACATGGACAACAGTATGTAACACAAATGACTGAGATTCTCAGATTAGTCTCCATTAATAATACCATCAGGCTTCACAAATAGTTTCCCCGAAATGTAAAGATTAAAATAATGAAAGATAATAGGTTTTCAAGAGTGATTCCATTACCATTTCGATGAAGTAGACTTAACGTTTAGATACGTTTCGTTTTCTGATTTTACTTTAATTAGGATGGATTCTACTGGATTCTCAGATGTTCTGAATTTCCATACAGCGTCAACACTGGGTTCAGGTAAACGTTACACAGTAATACATTTGATCTGTGGAGGAAGAGGAGTGCTCAAAGACTGATATACATCTGATCTGTGGAGGAAGAGTAGTGTTTAAACAGTATAAAACAACAGGGATTAGACCAAAGATTGTGGTTTTTAAAAACCTCCACACATTAAGTTTTCCATCAACTTGAAATGTTCTGTCAACTCTGTCCCTTTTCTATTCAGTACCTCTTTCTCCCGCTCTCTCTCTATCACCGTCCTCTCTCTCCCCAGTCAACCGACCCATCTCACTCCACCGGTCTCTCTCTCTCTCTCTCTCTCTCTCTCTCTCTCTCTCTCTCTCTCCTCTCTCTCTCCTCTCTCTCTCCTCCCTCCTCTCTCTCTCTCTCTCTCTCTCTCTCTCTCTCTCTCTCTCTCTCTCTCTCTCTCTCTCTCTCTCTCTCTCTCTCTCTCTCATCTACTCTC
>OLKM01000008.1:799578-842662 GCA_900291075.1 Melanogrammus aeglefinus
GACACTGGCAACCTGGCACTGGCAAGTATTGTCTCATCATCCACAAACTAGACAATACTGACTTTTAACTCTACACCTAAAATAAAGAAGGGTCAAAACCGTAGAAGGCACGTTAAAACTGCAGTAGGCCTACATTCAAATCATGTAAGCATTCTTCAGAGAAAGGTGGCACTGTTATCTCGTGTTCTTGGGCTTGATACTCTATTGCAGGTGGGTGTCGTCGCATATTTCACCACCAGATCACACCTCTCCCGGCTCGTTACGTCTGATTTAAAAATCATAAATCATCATTTATTTTTGCGTTTGTTTGTTTGTTTGTTTGTTTGTTTGTTTGTTTGTTTGTTTGTTTGTTTTCGGGGGGGTCGTTTGTTTCGGAAATTCAAAGCGCGGGTTGGGAACTGCTGCCTGCGCATATTTTCTCCTGTGATCGCATGTTTTGTATGTGTCTACTCAGCACGCCGCGCGTCAACGCGTGTGTGACAGCGCGAAGCCGGTGGAGAGGCG
Source organism: Melanogrammus aeglefinus (assembly GCA_900291075.1). Taxonomy (NCBI): domain Eukaryota; kingdom Metazoa; phylum Chordata; class Actinopteri; order Gadiformes; family Gadidae; genus Melanogrammus; species Melanogrammus aeglefinus. Next base: position 800,083 of record OLKM01000008.1, read on the forward strand.
CGGCGCGGCGAGGGGTCGCGGCAACATATTTTCGTGCCAAATTGCTTTCTTCGTCGGGGTCGTGTGGGAACCGATTCAAAGGACCCGGCCACCATGGGGAGGTGAAACCGCTTCAAGGTAATGACTTGGCTGCGCCTGGATTCGCGCACTACGGAGTCCACGCCTTGGGTCAGCGACTCGAGCACGTATCAGCGGTCATAATTATTAAAACCTCGCGAGCGTTTATAGTTCACTGAGGATTTATAAGAAAAAACAACGTCGATTAGTTGGTCACCAATTGTTAACCTGTGGGTGGAGCCAAGGGAATAGGCGAGCGTGTGCATGTGCGTGTGTGTATGTTGTGACAACTAAAGTAGAAAATGAAAAAACAAATAAAGGAATCGAACACATAGCCTCAGCGTGTGCGTGTGTGTGCGTGTGGTGGTGTACGTGTGTGTGCGTGTGTACGTGTGCGTGTGTGTTTGTGTGTGTGTGTGTGTGTGTGTGTGTGTGTGTGTGTGTGTGTGTGTGTGTGTGTGTGTGTGTGTGTGTGTGTGTGTGTGTGTGTGTGTGTGTGTGTGTGTGTGTGTGTGCGTGTGTGTGTGTGTGTGTGTGTGTGTGTGTGTGTGTGTGTGTGTGTGTGTTCGTGTGTGTGTGTGTGTGTGTGTGTGTGTGTGTGTGTGTGTGTGGGGGTGTGTGACTGTGTGGTGTGTGTGTGCTGCGTTACTCGCCTCACTATAGGTAAGATGAGCCAGACAGACGCTGACGATGGAGAATCTCAGCAGCGAAGCGGTCCAGACGCCAGAGTCACACGGTTTCTTCTCTTCCTCTCTTTCTCTTCCTTCTCTCTGTCTCTCTCTAACACACACGCACACACACACGGACACGGACATGCACACCAACCAACACACACACACACACACACACACACACACACACACACACACACACACACACACACACACACACACACACACACACACACACACACACACACACACACACACACACACACACACACATTCTGGTGTCCGGTGTTGTCCTGGCTGTTTAGTTTGCCCAGATCCAGGCTGTTTAATGGAAAAATAAAGAAACACATTGACTTGATGGCACTTTTCCATTTCCCGCTCTCTCTCTCTCTCTCTCTCTCTCTCTCTCTCTCTCTCTCTCTCTCTCTCTCTCTCTCTCTCTCTCTCTCTCTCTCTCTCTCTCTCTCTCTCTCTCTCTCTCTCTCTCTCTCTCTCTCTCTCTCTCTCTCTCTCTCTCTCTCTCTCTCACACACACACACACACACACACCCTGTCACGGCCCATCATAGCAAATCGCGCATATGATTTTTTGTTGGTTCTTTGTGTGCATGTGTGTATGTTTGTGTGTGTGTGTGTGTGTGTGTGTGTGTGTGTGTGTGTGTGTGTGTGTGTGTGTGTGTGTGTGTGTGTGTGTGTGTGTGTGTGTGTGTGTGTGTGTGTGTGTGTGTGTGTGTGTGTGTGTGTGTGTGTGTGTGTGTGTGTGTGTGTGTGTGTGTGTGTGTGTGTGAGAGAGAGGGAGTGTGTGTGTGGCTGTCAGGGTATACTCTTAGTCAGCAGAACTAACAGGAAGAGAGGAGTGATGGAGTGATGGAGGTGAAACAGGGGTATGGTGAAGGAGGGTAGAGGAAAAAAAACGCATCTGAAGTGGTGATGTAAGTCTACCCCAACACACACACACCAACACACACGCACAGACACACACACACACACACACACACACACACACACACACACACACACACACACACACACACACACACACACACACACACACACACACACACACACACACACACACACACACACACACACACACAGAGAAACTCGGGCTACAACAGGCCATAAACGACTAAAAACAACAGTGTCAGAATTTCCCAACGTCGTAAAGATAATTCACGATTAACAATTACTCATTATTCAGTGACTCAAACAATTACTCATTATTCAAATAGCCAATTTCAATGAACTTCAAATCCATGGTTTATGGTTTGAAATGGAACACGAAAATTAATTAATACAGTACTTTACATTTTTAACAGAGAGACAGACAGTTTCTATTGTCACAAACTGGACAGAGAATGAGAAAGAAAGAAAGAAAGAAAGAAAGAAAGAAAGAAAGAAAGAAAGAAAGAAAGAAAGAAAGAAAGAAAGAAAGAAAGAAAGAAAGAAAGAAAGAAAGAAAGAAAGAAAGAAAGAAAGAAAGAAAGAAAGAAAGAAAGAAAGAAAGAAAGAAAGAAAGAAAGAAAGAAAGAAAGAAAGAAAGAAAGAAAGAAAGAAAGAAAGCAAGAAAGAAAGAAAGGAGATTTAAGGGGGAGACAGAGCGAGAAGAGGGTGTGTGTTTGATGTATTTTCTGCTGTTTACCACCGGGCTCAACAAAGATGTCACATCAGTATACCAACACGAGCTGGCATCTGCCTCGGTCCATGTCTTCCACCACACGAGTAACGACCACTTACACAGCTCACCAACGGGCACGCTCATACACACACGCTCACACACTCACACACACTCACACACATGACAGAGACCTTAAAACATACCGGTCACTCAGAACAACACAACACACACAACACACACACACACACACACACACACAACACACACACACACACACACACACACACCACACACACACACACACACACACACACACACACACACACACACACTCAGACACACACACCCACACACACACACACACACACACACACATCACAGTCTTCTCTCTCTCTCTCTCTCTCTCTCTCTCTCTCTCTCTCTCTCTCTCTCCCTCTCCCTCCCTCTCTGCTCATCTCTCTCTCTCTCTCTCTCGTCTCCTCTCTCTCTCTCTCTCTCTCTCTCTCTCTCTCTCTCTCTCTCTCTCTCTCATCCAAGACACAGGGCTAAGGAAACCTAGATAGAGATAAACGGAAGGAGAGTGAGATGAAGAGATAGTGAGAGGGTGATTGGGTTGTGAGGAAGGGGGAGGTCTTTACCTTTCTGTGTTGGACGGCAGGACACGGTAGCCTCCTGTCCACCCGGGTGGAGAGTCGTCCGTTGCACGCAGTAAGCAAGTATAGCGCGCATCCCTCGGAGAGGGAGCCATCCATCTGCCGCTATATGACGCGCAAAGCGGCGCGTCTAAGCAGCGAGGAGAGAGGCGCGCGGCGCAGAAGGCCGGAGAAAGATGCTATGATGTGACCCGGTACTGAGGAGCGACCGCAACACTTACTCCTTATATGTTATTGGACAGGCCCGTTTACAATAATTAAGACTTGATTTGTGTTCCTCTCATCATTAAAACCTCAAATATAGGCATAAGGAAAGATATCTAAGATATACCATTCTGGATTATTTTCGAGAAAATTTGTTTAGGCACCAATGATTATTCTTAAACGAACCCGTAGTCGGAGAAATGTGGATATGGATGTATAATAACTAATAAGATGTAATTGCCAAACGAACGTCTTGTCAAATAAAAAAAAGTGGTCGACTTCAAATAGCCTACCATTCAAATTAATAAACATAAAACCGCATTTATTTTCTATGCACAAATTACGTTAATTTATTTTATATCTCTGATATAATATAGTATATTCTCCTTTGTCATCGGGAAAGAAACAGGGAGTTAGGCCTAAATATAGGAAATTAGGCCTATAGAATATTTTCTCGTACATCTGTAATTACTCATGATTGGATTTTTTAATTATTCCCATTTTTATCCGTTATGTTTTTAAAAAAGATGGCCTCAATATTTGACTGGTTATTTATCTTAGATTTTGCCTTTTTTTTTTGCTTCAATCATTAAGAGTTTCGTTGCATATAAAGGACGACATACAGTCCAAATCATTTCGGACAGAACTTTTTATTAAACATTATGAAAACAAGATTCTCAACAACATTCCAAATTTTTAAGTTTATAGCTTATCGACACATTCGGACGTTAGGACACGTTTCTTGAATAAATATAGAAATCATATGTACAGATATACATCAACAGCACTGTGCACGAGTGTTGCTCTCTGCCGTCCTAATCCGAATAGGCCTACGTTTTTCCGCTTAGAAATCCCACAAAGAAACGAATTTCCAAACGAATGTCAAATTAATATTAAGGAAAAAGGGTCTGAAGATTAAAAACTCATGTCGTGCGTAATGTAAGTCTTTGTCATTTAATGAACCAATACTCGGTCGAATCCGATCCACTGATACGTTTGTCATTTTAATTATTTGAGGTAATATAATCCATATGATCAAAACTTTCCTCGTTGATCAGATTTAGTTTTTGTGTGTCCCACAGATCTGCGCATTATACTTCTGCACAATATTGCACATATAGGCAGTTGATCACACGAAATAGGGATAACATTTATTTTGGTTTTGACATGAGATATTTTAACTTGAACAATAATCTCTCCAATTTAGTCTTTTCAAAGCCCCCTGTTCTGCTCTGAGATATGAATAACTTAAGACAAGGATCCGTAGACCTAATTATGTTCAAAGACTGTACATTTTTTTAATCATGTCATCATAATAATACAAAATAAGTTAATAAGTATCGGGTTTGTGCATAGAGTTTTAGCAGCAAATGCATTCCTCGTTTAGCTATTTAAGTATAAGAGACTTGTCCAATCAAATGTGCATTGTATATCTCTGTTAGGATGAACAGATCCCAAGTCCTTGAAGGTACATAAATAAAATGTTTTGCCCAATTGGATCGCTTCTAGTGCAGAGATATGCGGGCCTTGGACACAAGGCTCCACGTTAAGTCGGAGGATACAGGAGACAAGTTGCATGCTCTAACATACAAACATGTTTTAAGACGTTTCCAAGACTCAAGCGGAAATCAGTGTTTTTTTTAAAAGAGAGAGAAGATAAAATAACAGTTAATTGTTTTCTACACATATGTACAGTTGGAAATAAATCTTTTTTTAAAATTCTGGCTCAGTGGATCTATATTTTTGAGTTGTTTTCCTTTTCTTTAAAACAATAGAAAAAATTGATTGGAAATAGCGGCAACGATGCATCCGTGAGCAGATTGTTCCGTCGAGTCGCGCGGTTTTCCGTACAGTCTTTGCGCCTCTCGGGGAGTCCTTGGGTGTGTGTGTGTGTGTGTGTGTGTGTGTGTGTGTGTGTGTGTGTGTGTGGTGTGTGTGTGTGTGTGTGTGTGTGTGTGTGTGTGTGTGTGTGTGTGTGTGTGTGTGTTGTGTGTGTGTGTGTGTGTGTGTGTGTCTGTGTGTGTTTGTGTGCGTGTGCCGGAATAGGCTTATGTTTGTGTGTGTGTGTGTGTGTGTGTGTGTGTGTGTGTGGTGTCAAGTGTTCAGAGGGTGTGTGTGTGTGGGAGGGGGGGGGGCTGGAGGAGGCGACGGGAGCCATGCTGTCCATCCAGGAGTCAGGAGATGGCGGGGGGAAGTCGGGGTGGCGGTGGGTGATTGAGGTGGGGGGTCGGGGTGGGTTGGTTTCCATACATGTCCTGCATGCAGGGTCGCTATTGGCGGAACGGGGATACTAGACTTGCAAGATTTCAAAGATTCCTTAGCTGCGTCCAAAATCGCCTCTCTCCTCTCTCCTCTCCATCACCGCAGTCCGGTAACGACATGGGAGAGATGGCGAGCAGGGCTACTGTCCTACCTCCTAAAATATATCTATTCACTTCTTATTTCGGAGTCCCAACTGACCAACACAAAAATCTCATTCATTCTTGGTTGAAAACGAACGAATGACAAAAAATCGACCGTTTTAAAAGATTCTGATCGGTGGAGTAAGACTTGATTTGTTGGATCAGAATGTCCTTGTTTCACATTAGAGAGAGAAAAAAAAAGTCTCAAGTTCGATCCAACAACAAGTTGAAGCATCAATCATACAGAACCAGAGGTGTGTGTGACGCGGTTACAAAAGGTTCGGCCAAATATCTTTAAGACTTTGGTGCACCCTTCAGACATGTTCGTTGTATTTTAATAAAGGGCCTTCAACAATAAAAATAACATTATGTTCGAGGGCATAACTGTAAACAATGCAAACTGAGAGAATATAAATAGGGTTTAAAAATCATGTTTTTCCCCTGGGGGGAGGGGGGGGATCATAGTCTCTGATACACAAACGAGTCTCTGAGTCTCTCTCTCTCTCTCTCTCTCTCTCTCTCTCTCTCTCTCTCTCTCTCTCTCTCTCTCTCTCTCTCTCTCTCTCTTCTCTCGCTCTCTCTCTTCTCTCTCTCTCTCTCTCTCTCTCTCTCTCTCTCTCTCTCTCTCTCTCTCTCTCTCTCTCTCTCGCTCTCGCTCTCTCTCTGCCTCACATGAAGAACTCGGCCTGCTGCTTCCCGTGGCCCCCAACCGTCGGATCTCGAGTGTTTGTGGGTCCGCCGCCGCTGTACCCGCGGCCGGCCAGCTTCTCATACTTCTCCTTGTAGAGGTCCCGCTCCTTGGCAAGACGCGCCACGTCCTGTTTCAGCTGTTCCACCTGGCTCTGCAGCGTGCACTTCTCGGTCTCGAGCATGTGCCTCTGCTGCACGCGCTTGTAGCGGCACGACTGCGCGTAGCCGCGGTTCTTCAGCGTGCGCCGCTTCTGCTTTAGACGGATCACCTCCTCCTTGCTGAAGCCACGCAGCTGCCGGTTGAGCTCCCGCACCGTCATGCTCACCAGCTGGTCATCCGAGAAGCGGTCCTCGAGGCGGGCGTGGTGGCCGTGGTGGTGTCCGTGGTGGTGGCTCTGGTGATGGTGGTGGTGGTGCGCCGCCGAGGCCGCCGACAGGTCCTCCCCGGCGTACTGCTGCCCCCCGCGGAAGCCCTCGTAGGCCTGGTGGTGGTGGTGGTGGTGGTGGTGGGCGTTGCCGATCAGGGCCTCCACCGCGTCCTCCGGAGTGAGGTTGAGCGCCTCGGGGTTAATGTGGTGCTGGTAGCCCGGGATCCAGTACAGGTCCTCCAGCTGCGGCTTGCCCCCGCCGTTCTGACTGTTATTCCCGCCGCTGCTGCTGCTGTTGTTGCTGCTGCTGTTATTGTTGTTGTTGTTGTTGTTGTTGTTGTTGCCCCCGCTGCCGAGACCCCCGTTGCCGAGGCCCTGGTTGGGCTGCACCCCGCCCGGACTGGGGGCGCAGAAGCTGGGCGACGAAGGCACGGAGGAGCAGGGTGTGCTGATGGGCGTGGAGGACAGGGAGCCCGGCGGGAGGCGGTGGCAGTAGCGCTCGGACTCGGGCGGTTCCTTCTTCACCTCGAACTTCATCAGGTCGAAGTCGTTGACGTACTCGATGGCCAGCGGGCTGTTCGGCAGCTCGGTGCTCATGGCGAGGTCCGTGGCCATGTCAGTCCATGCGACGACCCCCGCCCTCACAGCCAAACCGACGGCGGAGCGGACGTTGCTCCCAACACAGAGACTACTGCGGCGGGGGGACCCAGAAATACAGCACGGTACGGCGTCTGTGTTTCTGGGAGTATATATAGACACACGCACGCGCCCGGTGCGTGGAGCTGCAGGACGGTGGGGTGGTGGTCTTGGAGCAGCGTGTATTGTGGCCGCGAGTCCCTAAAACAACTTCTATATATAGTGGCGTGATTACACGTATGCATGTAAATTAACTTGTACACCTGCCAGTTCGCTCCCCGTCCACTCCTCTTGTTGACAACTTATCCCAGGTCAAATGCAGCCCCTTAATACCAGGAGCCCCCACGGGGCCCGGCTGAAACCTGATCGCGGTGAATTTAGAGACACCGACCTGTCCTGTCCTCGCTTCACCTCTCCTCTCTTCTCCTCCGTGGCTGCGGCCGCTTTCACTGTCCGCGGTGTCGCTTGTTCAGATGAGATGCAGGGAGGTGGTGTGTCGTCTCCACGCTGGTTGACAGCTGTTATTTCAACCATTCGTCGCCTGTATCCTAATTCAGGTGCAGCAGGTTTACACACGCACACCTGCCGGGAAGCCAAGTCCGTGTAGCGGTGATTTAAAAGCAGCGTTGGGCCGGTGGCAAAGCCCCAGACCGTAGCGCGTAAAGATGTGCCAAAAGTCCCGCTTCAGCGAACAACAAATCCGACACGGAATGGGTTGCAGAGACAACGAAAATAAGTTTGCGTAAAGAAGAGTTCACAGAACACACAGTTGAGTTGAGGATGTCTTAACTTCGAAGTCACGAAAAGTTGACCCTTTCTTTTAACCTAGGGACTTGAGAACGTGTCCCCCTTCAAACTAAATCAACACAAGTGGTCAGTCCAGATTTTGTTCTCGAGGTCTCTACTCACGGATTCAGTCCCAACGGTGCAGCACCGAACAAACCGGGGTTGCGTTGAATGTGCGTTGGTTGGCCGGCGCGCACGTAAAGACGCCAAATGCATGAAAAAATAATATTTAAATTCCTTTTATTATCATTATTTTCCCTGGATTTTGAAAACAGAAAAAAAGGAAAGCAGGCGGTGTTGTGCTTGTGCCTTCCGACGCGAGCTCACAGTGTTACACTGAGGCGCTGCGAAAGGCTATCGCCACTTATAAAGACGGCGTTGGCGCGCGACCCTCCCACCGGGAGCCGCGACGGGCCAATAGGCGAGGGGGGGGAGACAGCGGGGGATTTGCATCCGCCTATACCAAGCCCCCTATCTCGGAGGGTCCCCTGGGCAGCTGTTGGGACAGCGCGTGGAGGCGTAGGAGGGGAGGACCCCTCCTTCCCTCCTCCTCCACCTCCGCGCACAGGGAGGAGGGGAGCAGCAGAAGCAGCAGCAGGCTCGCGAACAGGTGCACATCTCCCCCCTCTAGTGACGGAGCAGATGCAATTGCATGCGCAACGGAGGGGCAGCGTGAGGATGGAACGCGCGGAAGAGAAAGACGATATACATCCGTCAAGTTTGTCAAGGAAAAAATGTTTACTCGGAATCCGGTAAATCTCACTCGCACTCGCGGACTTGCGGATTCAAACCCCCCTCAGATCATCTGTGGCAACGAGAGCCTATTATTAATACACACCGTTGTGGTTAAGTGTGTCAGGTTCTCCGTTGTGACTTCATTAATTGTCCCTATAGATAGTTTATATTAACAGACCACCGTGCGTTACCATCAGATTGGACCAGGCTCGGGCTAAAACAACAAAACAAATATGTACCAAGATAATTAAAAATATATATTTTTTTTAGGTTTTATTGAGGTTGATACAACTGTTACAAACATATCGGGTTAATTTCCATCTCAATGTACAAACGTTTGCTTAACAAATCCTTGGTAAAAGGTTCTGTTTTTTTCACACTTTTAAATATTTCAAGTTGATGGTCTTAATTTTTAAGCAGGGCTGTGACACCATTGTCCAATGCATTTCGAATTAATAATATGAATCTGTAATAGATTGCATGCAAGGATCCCCCCCACCCCCGTATCGCCAACAGAAATCAATCGGGCATTTCCAAGGTTGCGAGCTCGTTATGGCTTCTTGTGGCTTCCTTATGACAGTCCATTCGTCGGACGGCCTTCTAGATGAACGCTTTTTTTTTCCACCCCGCAATTAATCAGCCGCTGGATTAAGCGGCTCTTATCTGCGCGCGCCCACGGATAATTAAGTGCAACGACGGCGAGCGCCTACGCGTGCACGCTCAGCTTTTGAAGAAGCAGTTCTGGAAATGAAACCACTGGGAGGATGTAGTTGAATATCGATACCATCGAAATGACAATCGTGGGTTCAAGACTTTTCTCTCCCCCGTGGATTGGCAAGATGCGGCCGCGCTTGACCCGCGTACATGCATGCGTGTGTGTGTGTGTGTGTGTGTGTGTGTGTGTGTGTGTGTGTGTGTGTGTGTGTGTGTGTGTGTGTGTGTGTGTGTGTGTGTGTGTGTATGTGTGTGTGTGTGTGTGCGTGTGTGTGCGTGTGTGTGTGTGTGTGTGTGTGGGCTATAATAATTTTAATGCAAAGACTGCAGTTGGGGAACGCTCGCGCAAACGACCCCCAAGTGTGTCATCTCGGGAACAAATGGACTCCAATCCGCTGCATCCATAGTGCCTATCTTAGTGAAAACAGGCCGGGCAGTAAGTTAAACTTGGTCAGATGCGAAGCGCAAAGCTTTCACTGAGCTGAGTGCGCGTGTAGCTGCTCCCCATGGCCGAGCGGCCGGTGAAATACGCGCTCTCGACGTCGCCTTTAAATCTGCTGGCGTATATGAAAAATAAAGGAGTAGAACGATGAAGGGACGGAAATCACATGGTATTTGAAGTTTGAGGCGCGCTAAGTCATTAGAAGGGGGTTTTATCCAATAAGCAGCAGCAGCAGCAGCGCACCCCCCTCCCGCCCCCCATCCCACATCCCACTCCTCTCCAAACGCCGAGCTAAGCAGTCCGTATTGAAATGCAACATTTAAGACGATCTGCCGTGGTCCATTCATTGTCCCGAGGAGGGGAGGAGGGGGAGGAACGGGGGGGCTGGTCTGTGGCCGAGGGCTTGGACATAAATATTAGAAGTCAGGGTTTTCATTGTGTCTTTGCATATTGTAAGTTCGCTGGTGATGCAGTTCTGACGATTTAAGGAGAATGGACATCAGGGACAGCGGGCTTTGAGCCGGGGAGAGGCGAGAGGCCTTCTTCAGCCAGGTATACCCGAACCTATCCCCCCCGTTTGGTTCCGGTGAGGGTGGTCGAGGTTATCTGCGAGCCATAGTTACCTCCCGAGAGATCCGCGTGCCCCTAAATACCACCGGCGTGAAGTAATCCGCTTTAATTGTATACGAGCAGGTAACCCATAAGCTCTGAGGACACGCGCACACACTGAGAGTCGGACCTTTTAAAACTCATGTCGGAGGGCTAACTTTGAGTTATACAGTTATTAAGTAGGATTTTGAACTATATATATATATATATATATATATATATATATATATATATATATATATATATATATATATATATATAATATATATATATATAATATATAACTACTCAAAGTGTGTGTATAACAAGCTTCCACGTGAAAGCAAAGCAAAAAAAAGAGATCCTAATGGTTATTAATGAAGCGACCATATGCTGTAAAAATGTGATTGCTTTGGATCACATGTCGGCCGTCCCTTTGTCTGCGCGCGTCTTGAGCGACGGACGATTTCTCTTCCTCTTGTCTTCACTCCCGTCTCGTTCGCTTTTACAAAAAAAATTGGAATATTGATCTTAATTAGAGTTTGCCAAGCTCAGCAGCACGCGGTGAAGATTTGAGACAAGAGGCAGCCGTCATCTGTCTCAGGCACTTAGAGAGAGAGAGAGAGAGAGAGAGAGAGAGAGAGAGAGAGAGAGAGAGAGAGAGAGAGAGAGAGAGAGAGAGAGAGAGAGAGAGAGAGAGAGAGAGAGAGAGAGAGAGAGGGAGAGAGGGAGAGAAGAGAGGAAAAGGGGGAGGGAGCGGAAGAGAGGAGTACACAGAGAGGAAAGAGAGCATGTGAGAGAGAGAGATGGAGGGACAGAGATTGGGAAATAAGAAGGGAAGACAGCGAGGTAGAGGAGGAGGAGGAAGAGTCGCCCAGACAAGAGCGATGTGCTTGTCTCCTACATTTTGGGAAAGCCGTGGTACCGCTGGTCTGTATCGCACGCTGACAACCCGAGCTCTCGAGCTGCGTGGCGGGACCTGAACGCAAGAACCAAGACGTCTGATGGCCTGCGCTCTTTTCTAACTGATATATTACTGGGGTGCTAGAAACGTCCTAACATGGAGGAGTTGTTGAGGGGGATTATTTGCTATGTTAAGGACGAGACTTCCAGGGACACTGAGAGAAAATACTACCTCAATACAGAAAGGGCCTAGTGGGGTTCGAACCAACAACCTTCTGACAAGAGTTGTCAGTTGGTGTGTGTCAATGTGATTAGAAGGTATGCCCCTTAATGCATGTCGCGTCAAATCAAAGCGCACTGGAAAATCATGCACAGAAACATTCACAATCTCAGCTCCAAGTCCCAGCTCCAAACCACCGAACCAGAGAGAAAGTCAGTGCGTGTGAGAAACCAAGCCCCGCCCTGCACTTCCTGTGGCAGGCAATCACCTGCACACCTGCATGGGAGGAAACGTTTGTGAGAGAGGAGTTGAGAACAGAGGAAATCTTCCAGCAAACAATTAAAATAAAGACGCTCAGCTCATGATCAAAACACTGGAGACGCGACTGGTAGTGAAATGGGCTTTCTTATTTAAATGAATATAAATATGTGAAATGTTGAAAAGGTATATTAAGGCATTGCATCAGTACTTAAGTTGGAGTAGTAGCCCGTTTGTGCCTGATCAGTTTTTGCGTATTTAATAAACTTGAGTTGCATTGCAAAATGATAGTTTGTAAAATATCAGGCTTGATCTGAATGCTGACTGAAATTGTAAAGTAAAAGGCATCCTTATGTTTAAATGAAATCATTTTTTTTGCTTATGTTTGAAACCTTTTAGTTGATGTGCAGGACTCTGTTGCTTATTTAACTGCAGAAGATGCATTGATTTGAATGGCAGTATCCAATATGTGATGTGTTTAGTCTAAAACATATTGGATAATAATGCAATGTCTCTTTTTTTCTTGTAATTTATCTTTGAAGGTTTTCAACCTAACAACCTGTGCTATATGCACTTCACTTCTAAATAAAGAAGAAAAGGAAGAGAATTTGAGTTGTCCCTTGCGTCATTCCAAGTATTCGATCAAGCAGTTTTTCAAGTTTGGGCAAGAGCTGAGCACTAAAATCTAACATAACTTGACAATGCATAATGCATATGTGTACTGTGTGTGTACTTTGTCTATACTGTGTGTGTGTGTGTGTGTGTGTGTGTGTGTGTGTGTGTGTGTGTGTGTGTGTGTGTGTGTGTGTGTGTGTGTGGACTGTGTACAGTGTAGCGTGTGTGTGCTTGCATGTGTTTATTTACATTCAGACACACAGACAGGTTGACCCTATGAGTATGTCTGTATGTGTGTTTATAAATATATGCCATTTGGTGAACCCTTACACAACTCTGCAAGTGCATACATTCTTGGCACGGGTGATTTCTCCGTGTTTCTGAGCGCGCTGCGTCGCTGTGAGCGAGCGTGCTCCCAGGTGTCGTCACGCTGGCTCGTTTGTTACCATGACGAAGCGTCGGATGAACAGCGCATTAATGCTCTTGAAATCAGGGGCCCCACACCCCCCCCCCCCCCAACTTGATTGGAGGGACACCTCAGCATTTACTTCTGAATCAAAACTGAAGTGGTCAAGTGTGTGAATGTACATAGAATGAGACGGTCAACAAAATGTTCAGTCCATGAGCATGAACACAGTCTAACGCTTTGGATAAGTTTCTGGGCATTAGTGGATAGGGTAGTTTAATTGCACTTAATTGTGTTGAACATAGTGTGTGTGTGTGTGTGTGTGTATGTGTGTGTGTTGGTAGCAGTGATGTCATTGTGCGCTCATGTATCTCGTCTCCAATACTGCCCCCCCCGCCCCACCTGCCTGTGGCCGCTGCTGCTGTCATCACCTCCCAGAAGATGGGTTCCCTCCCTTGAGAAACACAACCCCCCCCCCCCGCTCACACACGTATACAAGTAACATTCATAGAAAGACATGTACATATACGCAAATGCATGCACAAAACCCACATGCAGATACACACACATAGTCCTTTGCTTACAAAGTGTGACACAACGTGTGTACATAAACACTTTATTTGACATGCCATATGTCCTCTTAAAATTAATCTGCACATGTGCTGATAAAAGCTTTCAAAAACATTCAAGCAGATTGTAAAACATTTCATATAACTTCAATTTAGATTTACATTTTTAAGGACTTTACAGAGGATGCACTTCGTTAATACCCTGAGTTGAGAACACTTACAAACAGGAACCTATCACTAAAAACACAGCAACAACAACAGCCTCTACTCAAACTGTGGTTATGCTGCAACTCAATGCCTGGTCATAACTAGGTCAACTTCAGGCCAATCGGAAACCACAACTGTGGCTTGAGTTCAGTGTTCGGCCCAGAATTGAAGAAACTGAGAAGGCGATTCTTTCTGAAAGAATGAATGAATTAAGAAATCACAAATAATATTTTCAATGATAAGAATACTGTTCTTGTCGGCCGTGGAACTTGGTTAACAGATGACATCATGCGCTGCAGGGGCGTGGCTCCACTAAAGGCGTGGCTTGATCTGGAGCTTCTTTTCTATAAAGGCGGAGATAGCAAAGGTCAAAGGTTAGAAACAGCACATGTTTGATCCAGTTTTGCTGCCTTCACTTATTTTTCCATACCGATAGTAGATGTGAACAAGCAGGTATAGCATTCCAACAAATAGGAACACAGCTGGAAAATAATCTCCTGTGACAGTAAGCAGTACACCTCATCAACAATCACATGTCTGTGTATTATCCAACCCCCCCCCTGATACAAGGACATGGATCACATTACAGAGGCCAGGAAGAGACGAAAGAGGAGCTGTAGTGACAGTAAATACACAGAGAAACCGTAAAGCAGTTTACAAGACGCAATGTATGTGAATGCATGAATGAAAGCTAAGTTTGAGTATGTGTGAAGGAGAGAAAATATGTATTTGTGTGCGAGCAAAAGTAAAAGTATGTTTGAACAAGTATTAGTATAGGAGTGTGTGTGAGAGAGAATAACTGTATATGCATGAATATGAGGGATTAAGTATCAGTGTGAATGTGTATGAATGAGTGTGTGTGTGTGTGTGTCTGTGTTGGTTAGTGTGTGTGTGTGTGTGTGTGTGTGTGTGTGTGTGTGTGTGTGTGTGTGTGTGGTTTTGCTGATGACTGCTTCCCGTATGTTGTAATTCTGAGTGATGACATCATAGTAAATAAGGAAGAAAATGAGACAGCTGCGATTGATGAACTAAAGAATTGAAGCGTATATATATGTGTGTGTGTGTGTATGTGTGTGTATGTGTGTGTGTGTGTGGTGTGTGTGTGTGTGTGTGTGTGTGTGTGTGTGTGTGTGTACGTACTCTGGCAGTGATACATAATGTCTGAGCTAATTCATTCAGTAGTGAGGAGCAGGCTGTTTGGATGGCTTCCAGGTATAAAGAGTTGGGATTTTGTGTGTGTGTGTGTGTGTGTGTGTGTGTGTGTGTGTGTGTGTGTGTGTGTGTGTGTGTGTGTGTGTGTGTGTGTGTGTGTGTGTGTGTGTGTGTGTGTGTGTGTGTGTGTGTGTGTGTGTGTGTGTGTGTGTGTGTGTGTGTGTGAGAAATATGTTAGTCTAGTTACCAGGGCGAGATCAAAACACTGAGCTACCACCTAGCGCCGCTCTAAGCCAAAACATTTAATAGAACTAGGCCATCAGTGATCGACCAATTACAATTACCAATAAATGAAGACCATATCAAATGAAACTATGAAAAATGTGTGCATATGTTTTTATACCTGCATGTGGGCCTATCAGTGTGTTCACATGCATATTTGTGTTGCATTGAGTATGCAAGTAAGCATGTGTACATGTTTTTATTAACTGTGTTGAGTGAGCATAGGCGTTTATGAGTCAGTGTGTGTTTTTCTGTGTGTGTGTGTGTGTGTGTGTGTATGTGTGGGCGCGTGTCCGCGTGTGTGCGGGTGTGTGCGTGCCTGCACGCGTGTGTGCCAGCAGACTGGAGCAGGTGACAGGGGGTCGGGAGGGGATGCCTCTGGCCCGTCTGTCAAGTCTGTCGACGGGACCCTCAGCTGTGCCCACCCCTCTCACCCAGACAGACCTCTCAGCCAGACGCCAAACATTGGGATTACACTATTATTATGGTCAGGCCAACCATTGGTAATGCTTCCATTTCCAACTAACAACAAAAGTAAACCATTAACAACGCTTCTATTTCTCATAAATATCAAACATTAAGCTGTGCTCACACCAAAAGCGAATAAATGTTTCGTATAATGAAAAATTGGTTCTTCACGCAAGCGTTTACTCGCGTGAAGAGCGAGCAAACGCCTACCTCGCATAATCCCCAACGTTTCTTTCTGCCAGCCTTTGCTGAGATCACCACAAAGGCCACTCTGTTCTTGTTGTGGAAGTCCCGGAGACGTCAGAGATGTCAGAGAGCCTCATAACGCCATCCGGTGGCACACACCATCCGCCTTCTCCATGAGCTGCGCCTGGATAACTGACCTTTTGTGATCCAATCAGGGCTCCAGGATGTGAGTGACGCTGAGGGAATCGCCACGCTAACAGGCTTTCATGATACAGCTCCACGCAAATTAAGCGCTGACGTTCAAATATTTGAACTCTATTTAACATTTTGTGTTATTGGCGCCTCGTTGTTCACGCCACCGCCCATACCCGGCGAGAAATCTGCGTCTATTCCCGTCTTTGCTTGACCATGCCTTAACCTTGTCCGCCAAAACAACACTTTGCTTTTGGTGCAATAGCACCAAAAGCTTAATAGATTAGCCCTGTTTAATAGATTAAGCAGGTAATGTCCTCATAAATAACCCAACAATATTTGGATTCCGATAATTGTAATTAGCGAAAACCAATCAGTAATGTTTCTGTTTATTTAAAAAATAAATATTGTACTGCTGGACAGGCCCACGTTAGACGACGCCTCCGGACTCTGAGCCCTCAACACCCTGAGAACAGGTAGGCGCAGGAAATGCGCTGGATACTGTCCAGGTATGGACAGTATAGATGTCAATTGGTCTCGTCGTTAGGTTTGATTCCCAGCTGAAGGGGTCTGGGTTTGAACCCCAATGACAGCAGTCTATCTATAGACAAAAGGGTCTTGTTCCCATAAATAGAAGCAAAGGAAGCAAAACTTCAGATAAAAAGCACTTGCTTTATTGGATAGTCTCATGGTTAAGAGTGTTTCTGTCTACAGTCTACCTGTAGGTGACGAGTCCTTGAGCAAGATGTCCCCTAACCCCTACCTGTGCATAAATTAGCTACAGTCTCACCCCCAGCTGCCCCTGAATGACCCGTCTCTGTACGGTCTAACCCCTACCTGCTCCTTAATGGCATGCATCTGTACTGTCTAACCCAAACCTGCTTCTTAATGCCCGGTCTCTGCACGGTCTAACCCCTACCTGCTGTTTATGGACCTGTCTCTGTAATGTCTAACCCCTACCTGCTGCTTAATGACCTGTCTCTGCACGGTCTAACCCCTACCTGCTGTTTATGGACCTGTCTCTGTACTGTCTAACCCCTACCTGCTGTTTATGGACCCATAGACATATATACATAGACGCCGCATCGACTGTGGAGCGACGTGCCGACAGGGCGGCCATCTTGGAACAGGACCAACAGAGGCAGCGGCACATGAACATCTACGAGGGAAACAGGTACTCCTCAATCTCAAAATAGAATTATTATCTGAATTTTTCAAACGGTTTGGTTCGTTAAAAACGTCATACAAGTAGCTATGATACAGCGTGGTTGGATATTTTAAAAATGCTGGTTTTTCTACCCAAAATACGAATTTTAACGTACTTAATGTTATCAGCAGACGAGCTGCTGTCAAAAGATGCCGGACTATTGTGCCGCCTATGGATGCTGTAATGAGCGGAACATACAAACCAGATCTCGTGGGATCACTTTTCACAGGTAAGATGTAGGCTAAGTAAGGTATAACATAGTGTGAGTACTGCAGGTTGTTATACAGTGAAATAAACCCTGACAGGACGGAACCTTTCAGCTTTCGAATGCAGGTTCTATCAGAGAAGGACTTTGGTTAACCAGTTCTCTCTACATCATCCCGCGTATTACACATACTGGTGAAATAACTAATCTGAGACAAAAATGTTGGTCTAAATGCGGTGTTATGAATCTATAAACTATCTCTGTAAAAAAAAAAAAAAAACGTTTAAGAAGCGGCGTCCCTAGCAACTCCCCGTTACACAGAAAAAAACAACAGACTGCAGCGATCGGTCTAATATAGCAAAACAGTTCTCTTTCAGGGGTTTTAGCTCCAATTCATGACAGGTTGTAAATACTCATATAAATAGTTTGTTTGGAGGGGTGTGTTACTGTAATGTTCTTGTTCTTTCCTTGAATATTTTCAAGTTTTACTACTTAACCCTCTGATAATTCAAAGTGCCTGTTTAGTTTGAATATTTGGAATCAATCAAATCACTTTATTCATAGAGTGATAAAACTGATCAGAGGGTGGTGGGAGTTTAGGAGCTGGACAGCCACGAGGAACAAAGTTTTCCTCTGTGTCCTGCAGTGTGGCAACAAAGTCTGCATCCTTCAGGGGAGCCACTCAAAAAAATGGAACAGAATGTGATGAGTCCTGTAAGCTCCTGCAAGCTGTTCTGACGGTCTGCTTTTCACAAAGGGTAGACAGCAGATCCTATGTCTTCAATAATAATAATAATGATGATAGTGATGTAATTATAATAATAACAATATAATATTATTAAATAATAACAATAATATTAATGATGGTGATAATAATAATAATAATAACAATAATAATAATATAATGATTGGCATAACAATAATAAAAAATAACAGTAATAATTTAATATAAAATAATGATGATAATAATAATAATAATAATAATAATAACAACAACAATAATAATTATAATTATAATAATAATAATAATAATAAAGAAGAAGAAGACAAAGAAGAAGATACTCAAATGTAATAGCCTTCAAGCAATAAAGACCTGAACACACCTGAACGTTTTTTGGGTTATTTTTGTTCTATTTATGTCTGTCTGTCTGTCTGTCTGTCTATCTGGTCTGATGTTTGACAAACACACCCCGTGAAAATAGCTTGACAAATGAGCGATTTATGATCATTTTTATTGTGTAGACACATCATTTCTCCATAGACGTAATGCACTGTAGGAGCGAATGGTCCTGTTCCAAGATGGCCGCCCTGTAGGCACGTCGCTCTAGTGGGCGGCAGCAGTCAATGCGGCGTCTATGTATATATGTCTATGTATGGACCTGTCTCTGTACTGTCTAACCCCTACCTGCTGCTTAATGACATGCACTTCTATCCACCATCAGTCACTTTGCATAAGAGAGTCTGCTGAGTGACTCTATAGTTAATAGTATACTAGTTTAGGGAGAGGGTGGGGGCTGGCAGAACACCAACTCACCCTGGAGAGGGGAGGGTCCATCCGCCGTGTCCGGTAACTCCGTCTCCTCGGGCGAGCTGGAGAGAGAGATGAACGAGGGCAACTTCAGGTCGCCAGGGGTCGTCGGGGGTGTGCCCACAGAGAGGCGGAGCCTATTGACACACCGACACAAGAAAACATAAGACAGAGTAAGACTGGCCTTACCTGCTTCTTAATGACATGTATATGAACTCACTGGGCCCTATTTTAACGGTCTGAAACGCAAGTGAGAAGCGCCAAGCACAAGTAGCTTTGTGGGCGGTTCTATGGCGATGTCGCTATTTTACCAGCGCAAAAATTACTCTTGCGCCCGGCGCAGATCTATAAAGGGTTGGTCTGAAGTAGCCTAATTACCCGTAGGTGTGGTTTGGGCGTAACGTGCAATAAACCAATGAGAGTGCCAGCTCCCATCCCCTTTAAGAGCCATGAGCGCATTTGAATCTGACAAGGTGATATTTTGACAGGGCGTCTGCAGTCTCCGATGAGACAGATGCACATGAATTTCAAACTTCAAATGGCTCAGTTTATGGCCAAATAATATGCCCTGATTCACACTTCACCACACCAGAACTTCAGAAATACTGAGTCCTCAAATAAATTTTGGCAAAGAAAACTTAACACACGTATGATATGCGGTAACTGTGGTTCTATTTAATGCATGTGTCCCCCCGTTAATATACAGTGCCATGGGCTGTATTATGCGTTACGTGTTTAGTTTGCGTGTGTTTAAACAGTTGGACGCACAAACGCGCACCCGCATTCATTAATTCTTTTACACATACACACACTTCATTCATTCTTTTTAACACTCACTCGCGGTAAAACAATGTTTTCTCACGATCAAATACTCATCAATCCCAAAAGTTATGGGCATGTACACGATGTCTGTGTCAAGAAAATATGTGTTTGCTGTACGGTGTTTGCAGATGCATTGATTTAAAAGTACAACTTATTACCGCTGTATCAGCTGTTCTTTCCCAAATAATTTACCAAGAATGTGTGGCTAGGTAGATGAGAGGAGCAAAGTGTATGCGCGAGGTGCACAAGCAACATTATGCATGCGCCCTTAAAATAGCATCTGAACAACGTGCCACTGACTTTAAACCAGGTATTTCCTGGTTTGTGGCGCAAGGGGTTTCTGAAACTGCAAAACAGCACCAGGGAACGTTTGCGCCAGAACACGCCTCCTCCTTTCACCGAACCGCCCCTTGGGATCACTCCCTTATTTACCGACGCGTGGCGCAGGAGGGAAAAGAACGCTCTGCGCCAGTTGCAAACTAGCAACGACACATGCGCCAGCGATTAAATCAATTGCGCCGGATGCAAGATAGGACCCACTAAGTCTTTATGAATCAAAGGCATCTGCTGATTGACTCCACAGCAAGTTATTTTGGCGTGACGGAGTGATCTGGAGGAACGGCGCTCGCATGAGTGAGCAGGGACACACTACGGTTTACTATGACTGTGATGTCATACGTCACAGTTACAGGTCAAGGAAGAGGGTCAAGTGGTGGCTCGGGTGATCCATTCCCAGCTGAAACAGTCCTGGGTTCGACCCCCAATGTCCGACGCCTAACCTCTGAGCATCGTTCAGTGTGGGGCCGATGTCTCGGTGTCTCTCAGGGTGACTCTGTGTTTGTGAGGGTGTGCGTTGAGGTGTTTTTGTCCTGACCTCTTCGTTGGCTCCTTGCAGCGGGCTCTCCTTGCCGGCTGAGTGGTGGAGGAGGTGGGATGGCCGTGGTGGGGGCGGTGGGGGCGGGGCCGGCGGCAGCAGGGGCAGGGCGTCTCTTGCCTCTCTGGCGGTGCTGCAGCTTGCAGCGGGTGCCCTGCGGGCAGGAGCCGCTGCGGGAGAAGTCCGGACACACCAGCGTGTGCTTCTTCTTACACTGCACACACAAACGCACACAAATGCATATGTCAATGGGTGAAGACTTTATTCATTACTTTGTTTAGTCAACTGTAATTACAATGTAAGGTGTATGTGTCTTTAATAATACAGTACGTAGAACAGAGGGGAGAGTGAGAGTGAGAATATGAGCGCCTTATATTACAGTGTGTATGTGTGTGTGTATGTCTATGTTTATGAACACGCACCCGTGTGTGTGTGTGTGTGTTTATGTGTGTGTGTGTGGGGGGGTATTACAGTGTGTATACCATACAGTGAGTGTGCGCATGTGCGTGTGAAAAAGAGAGTGAGTGCTGATACAGTGTTTGCATGTATTCTAGTGTGAATATTACAGTTTGTATGTATTAGTCTGTGCGTTTGTTTTCATATTACAGTGTGTACATATTAAAGTCTGTGTCTGTGTGTGTGTGTGTGTGTGTGTAGGTGTGTGTGTCTGTGTATTACAGTCTGTACTCATTACAGTCTCTGTGTGTGTGTGTGCGTCTGTGCGTGTATTACAGTGTGTATACATTACAGTGAGTGTGCGCAAGTGCGTAGGAGAAAGAGAGATGGTGTCTGTGATATAGTGTGTGTGCATGTATTCTAGTGTGTATATTACAGTGTGTACGCACTACAGTCTGTGTGTGTGTGTGTGTGTGTGTGTGTGTGTGTGTGTGTGTGTGTGTGTGTGTGTGTGTGTGTGTGTGTGTGTGTGTGTGTGTGTGTGTGTGTGTTCCAGTGTAAATTAGTGGCTTCATTCTGTAGGAGATCGGATCTGTTCCACCTGTCAGTCCAGCTAATTATACACACTATGTGGCGTAAGGCCTCTGTGTGAGCAGTGTGTGTGTGTGTGTGTGAGCAGTTTGTTTTGGGGTCCTCAGCTCATGTTCCTAGATGTTTCAGCCTCGAGGGACCTGGAGGTATACCTTAACTTGCATCATCTATATCTGCATGCCATCACTGTCCCTCTCCCGCACGCGTGCAATACAAGCCACCGGAGGGCTTTCCTCCAACGACATACTCCAAAATAAACACTGGCACTTGAAGTGTACGTCCTATCCGGACCACGTTTGTACATCATTTTAACATCTGTTTGTATTCATGTCCATCCGTTCATTATTGTCATCCATCCATCAGTCGTTTCATTTATCAACCATTCATATTTCCATCCAATCATTCATCCTTCTATACATTCACCCATGTATCAACCATTCACCCATACAGAGGGAAAGAGGGGGTAGAGAGAGAAAGAAAGAGTAAGAGACAGAGGAAGAGAGAGAGTGTAAAAGAGAGTGTAAGAGAGAGAGAGAGAGAGAGTGTAAAAGAGAGTGTAGAGAGAGAGAGAGAGAGAGAGAGAGAGAGAGAGAGAGAGAGAGAGAGAGAGAGAGGAGGAGAGAGGAGATGAGAGAGAGAGAGAGAGAGAGGGAGAGGAGAGAGAGAGAGGAGAGAGAGAGAGAGAGAGTGGAGAAGAGAGAGAGAGAGAGAGAGAGAGAGAGAGAGAGAGAGAGAGAGAGAGAGAGAGAGAGAGAGAGAGAGAGAGAGGATATGTAGAAGTGGACAGATCGTCTTATACCACGGCAAGTTAACAATTTTCCACCTGATTTAAGGAACCCTGCCAGGTCTCTTGGGCCTATTAGAGAGAGCTCTCTGCTAGGGCCAACACCGGGGAGAGTCAGCATATTTAGCACAGGAGACGGGGAGAGAGAGAGCGAGAGAGAAAAGACCCATCGGGCAAGAGAGTAAGAGAAAGTAAAGGCGAGAGAGATAAGTGAGTGGAGATGAAGATTCAGAAAAGAGGGACGTCTACAGTAATTTACATTTTCGGCATCAAGCCTGAAAATGTGAAGTTTTTATAGAAGGCATTTTACATTATGCAGAAAGAAACTGTAAAATATGTTGAGTACTTTTATTGCCCACTCAACAAGTAACAAATAAGATAAGGCCTTCTACTCTAGTAAAGTGGATTCCTAGTGCAGTGTTTGATCCAGTAAATGGATCAAATATAATTTTAATTATGCATATTCATACTTATTTTAATCCAACAGTTTAAACCTGTAGTTGTTCACCATAATGAATTAACATCTACGTCTTTTTAGATGTTCGGTTTATAAATTAGTCATACATTTTCTTATGTTTATTTTTCAGAATATATTTTATGCTTTTCTCTTTAGAACCATCATTTGCAATTGGTTTACAACAAACACTGTCCTGTGTTTGCAGATAATGCCCCTTCAGAGAGTTAGACAAAGCATGATCATACTTCTATAATGTTGTTTTTTGAAGGCAATCACCGTAATGTGAGGCTTCCAAAGTAAAGGTCAAAGGTGAACTTATTAATTTGATATGAGCATAGAAAGTCAACTTTCCTTTAACACACAATACAGCCAGGCTTTTAGTTTAAAAGTTAAGTTTCAACAATGAATGATGAACAAATATGAACATGAACCTATTGAATCCATATTGCGTGGGGTTAAGACTTTTAAAAGGCAGACAAAGGGGGCGATGAGAGATGTAAAGACAAGACGAATAAAAGAGAAATTCTGAGTGAGTGAGAGCAGTTAGCAGACAAAACCAGACTTGAAGAAGAGGAGGAGGATGAGGGAAAGGGAGGAGGAGGAGGCGGAGGAGGAGGAGGATGGAGAGGAGAAGGGGTTTTAACCCGTAAGCTGCTGGAGTGTCTGGCAGCCCGGCTCAAAGTGCCATCCTCAGCACTTTCCCATCTATAATTACTGCCTGCTATCCATCACACTGCCGCCACACACACACACACACACACACACACACACACACACACACACACACACACACACACACACACACACACACACACACCACACACACACACACACACACACACACACACACACACAGCTGCCAGACCCTAGCACTGTGGGCCTGGTTTACAAACACACAGACACACACACAAACAACACACACACACACACACACACACACACACACACACACACACACACACACACACACACACACACACACACACACACACACACACACACACACACACACACACACACACACACACCATCAAACCAACACACAAACAGCAGAAAATCACAGACCTAAGCACTTTGGCTAATAGAATAAATATTAATATTCCTTTTGTTTTCCGTGCCCTGGGTGGCGGTGCTCTATTTAAATGAGCTCTGACAGTAGGAAGAAGCATGTGTTTCACACTCACTCCAACACACCGACACAGAGGTGACAGATAGAGGGGGGGAGGGAGGCGGGGTGGGGGAAGGAGGAGAGTGAGAGAGGGAGGGAGTAAAAGGGGAGAGAGGGCGAGGGAGAGAGGAGGGAGATAGGGAGAGAAAGAGGGAGGTAGGGACAGGGGAGAGAAGGACAGGGAGGGAGGATAAGGGAGAGTGAGGGAGAAAGTGCGGGAAGGGAGGGAGGGAAGGGAGGGAGGGAGGGAGGGAGGGAGGGAGGGAGGGAGGGAGAGAAATTGGGATAGGGAGGGACAAATGAGATAGGGAGAGCGGGTGAGGAAAGATGGAAAGGGAAAGATAAGAGAAAAAATATAAATAAGGCCCAATCCACAACGGAGCCGATTTTGTGGTGAAACCGCATAAGTCTTGTGCGTTTCGGCCGACCGTCCAGACAGAGCCGGAGAATCCGGTGCCCGAAGCCGCACATTTCTGAAACCATGTTCAAAAATATCCGGACCTATGCGGTTTTGTGTTTGGATTCATGTGGATGCCTGAAACGCAAACCATGACGTCATTACACCCCCCACCAGCTGGGCGACGTCAGAGTTGCGTTGAATTTTTAAAAAACAAAAAAATATATATTATTTTTGTAGATTTAATTACAGCCCCTTGATAAAGGTAATTACTAACTGTACATTAAAAAGTATTTCTGCTTAATTTAAAAAGGTTGAATCTCCTCGTGGCTGAATGTTTGTATACAGCGCGCTGTTGATGCGCTCCACTTTTTTCTGTGCAGAACCAGCGCCTTGAATATTTACTACAGCGTTTCTACAGCTCGATGCGGTTTCGCAATGAATCCGTCTTTACGGAGATATTCCTGAACCGCATTAAATAAAAACGGATCGTTTTCGCCCGTTTCAGCTGCGCGTGGACGGGGCCTAAATGAATAGAGTTAAGGAAAGAGAGACAGAGGAAGCGAGAGAGAGAGAGAGAGAGAGAGAGAGAGAGAGAGAGAGAGAGAGAGAGAGAGAGAGAGAGAGAGAGAGAGAGAGAGAGAGAGAGAGAGAGAGAGAGAGAGAGAGAGAGAGAGAGAGAGAGAGAGAGAGAGAGAGAGAGAGACAGAGACAGAGGCAGAGACAGAGAGGGACAAACAGAGGATAGGGAAGGTAAGGTGGGGGGTAAACAGTGGGGTACGGGTAGGGTGGGACGGGGGACAGGGGGGACGGGGGGTGACGGTGGACATGGGGACAATGCCTGGTTGGCAGGGGGGTTGTAGTGGGTGAGGGGCATGGCCGTCTCCGTTACCGTCCGGCCCTCAATGTGTCACTCATCCACTAGAGTAATGCCGCTAAACACACCTCTAACCCACAGCTGTCCCTGCCTGTGTGTGTGTGTGTGTGTGTGTGTGTGTGTGTGTGTGTGTGTGTGTGTGTGTGTGTGTGTGTGTGTGTGTGTGTGTGTGTGTGTGTGTGTGTGTGTGTGTGTGTGTGTGTGTGTGTGTGTATGTATTTGTGTGTATTACCAAGCTACTTGTTGATCCTAATCTCTTTGTGGATCATGTAACATTCTTCATGATAAAAAGAAGCTTTAATACCACAACATAAATATCAAAAATACACAACACACACACACACATCCCCTGCCTGTTTCCAGCCACCAGGTCTGCCTCACTCAAAGTATAAGGCTAGTTTAATTAACTCGTTTTCACATATACACAAGCTTTGACCCCTGCATTCACACATGCACTCTCACTTACACACACTTCCATGCAGACATTCATGCATCCATTCATACGCAACATCCACCCACCCATTCGCACCAACTAATTTCAAAACATATATACACCAACATCCACCATTTCCATTTATGAACATAATATATAGACGCCTTGCTCAAAGACACTTTGCCTCAACGCTTAAGTCTGGGACAAAACCCTCCCATTACAAGACTAGCTCCACTACACTACACACTGTTGTTATTATTTTTACTATAGCATTTTAATCAGGGTGTTCCCCACTAAGCGTGTGTGTGTGTGTGTGTGTGTGTGTGTGTGTGTGTGTGTGTGTGTGTGTGTGTGTGTGTGTGTGTGTGTGTGTGTGTGTGTGTGTGTGTGTGTGTGTGTGTGTGTGTGTGTGTGTGTGTGTGTGTGTGTGTGTGCGTGCGCGCGAGCCCCTGTATGGGGAGCCTGAGCAGAGTTAACAGCAGCAGTATCTTAGAGCAGAGCTGCTGTTCAGACCGGCCCTATTCCTCCTAATGGCCCTCGATCTCAGGAGCTCTCCTTAATGCGTGTTAATACAATGATACAGTGAATGTTAGCGGGGCCATAAAACCACCGCCGTTCACCCCGCGGGAACACTGGAGCACTGTGGGGGGGGGGGATGTATACGGCTGTGTGTGTGTGTGTGTGTGTGTGTCCGCATGCTAGTGTGTGCGTCGTATAGAGAGTGTGCCGTATGTCGTATAGAGAGTGTGTGTGTGTGTGCGTGTGCAGTGTACTTTGTGTGCCGGTGTGTGACAGAAGTCTAGTGTGTGTGTGTGTGTGTGTGTGTGTGTGTGTGTGTGTGTGTGTGTGTGTGTGTGTGTGTGTGTGTGTGTGTGTGTGTGTGTGTGTGTGTGTGTGTGTACGTAGAATAGTGTGTGTGCCTGTGTGTGTGTGTGTAAACCAATGTCTGTGTGCGTATAGCATAGTGCATAGTAAGTGTGTGCATCTGTGCATTGTGCATGTGTGAGTGTCAGTGTGCATGTTTGTATGCATGTGAATGCCTGTGCGAGTGTGTGTGTGGTACCTTTTCCCCCTGTGGGCAGTAGCCCTTGATGAAGTCTTGACACACGGCGGCTGTGCGCGACACATACACATGACTGTAGGGACAGCTACTGTTGTTACAGATCCCGCGCAGGAAGTAGGAACACACTGGCATCTGGAGGGAGAAAATGGTTTTAGAGCTTGTTTTACGTTTGTGCTAGGCCCATGTAAATTGTAGATTTCCATGATCACAAAGCCCATTGACTCTCGAGAGGGACAGTGACAGCGGGACAGAGAGACAGCAAAAGAGAAAATAAAGCAAAAAAGAGAGAGAGAGAGAGAGGATGCGAGAGGGGGAGAGGTTGACGATGTGAGAGGGGAACAGAAAGAGGAAGAGTTGAAGGAAGAAGGAAAAATAAGAAGGAAAATAAATTGCAAAAGATTAATGTGGGATTAATTAGGGTTTCAGAGGTGCAAGCGAAAGAGTGCAAGGATTCTGGTTGGGTATCGAGGGAAGGACTTCCTCGGGGGCAGGGCCTTTGTAGATTGTGGTTATAGTCATGGTCAGGACAGGAGAGGATCCTTTGGCCTGCAGTGAATCGCTTTCTAAATATTGACCCGGGCTCCTGCAGCTGGGGAGGCCACGGTGATATGTTCATGGACAAAATGTTCTCTCCATGTCCAGAAGGTGGCTACTGAGCTCTCCCCTTTCCCCCTCACAGGGGGGAGGGGGGGTCGGTGTGGTGATTAGGGGCTCAGTCTTCTCTGGTTTCCTGTTAGTTATTTGTAGGGCGACAGGCCAAGGATTGAGTTGGTATAGATAGACGAACCCCAGGAGAGAGAGCGTACAGTGCGTGCGGTGTGTTGTGGTTGATTTGGGGGGGGAGAGGGGTTTAAAGGTTGAAAAAGGTTTATTTATATTCAGACTTGTAAAGACTGATGATAGGGTTGTTATTGCTGCTTTTGCGTGTTGTATACATTTATTAATTGGCCAGGGTAAAGTGCTTTAGTTTGGGGTTAGGGTAGAGGGGGATAGTGAGTTAGTTAATTTTGGTCTGGGAACAGTTCATTTTGGTTTAGGATAGAGTGAGACCAGGTGTATTTAGGTTAAGAGTCATGTTGGGGCATGGCTGGGGTAGGTTAGGGTTAGGTTGGGACGAGGGCTGGAGTTACGGTAGAGTTATGTCAGGGTTGAAGCGCGGGAGGTTAGGGTTATGTTAATGGTAGGTTAATATGGGTAGGGGTTAGGGTTGAGCACAGGGCAGGAGGGTTGGTGGCGTGGCACACAGACAGCTGGACTCTCAGTACTTAGTGAACATAGCATGACATCTGACACAGGTGCGGGCCATTGTGAGAAAGTGAGTGTGTGTGTGTGTTTGTGTGTGAGAGAGTGCGAGTGTGTGAGTTTGTGCATGCACGCATACGGGCCCTTCGGAATAGGAGCTCAGACACCTGTTGAGGGGTTATTTATCTTATAGAAAAGACAGCTTTCCCTCTCAAGTGTCCTCACATCACACACACTTAATCATCTCATGGCTGAGATGCAGGAACCTTGGGCCAATATGAAGCCACACCCCGTGGTGCATTGACTTCTGCCGTAAAGTTTGAAATGTAAGACAGCATGTAGAGCCGGGGTGTTTTCAGAGATGGTTAGGGAAATGTTTCAGCCTGGTTTGTTATGTCAAAGATGGTTAAGGTTAGGTACAATCTTTCAAATGATAATGTTTGGGTTTTTAGCTCCGAGCTGTTGAGATGTATGTCTTAGGTCAGAGGTGTTCAGGTAGAAGTGGCACAGGGTTAAGGTTAGGTGTGGCCGGGGTCAGGGTTCAGGTAAGGGTGCAGATGTGACACCGCTCTCGCTCCACCTCACACCTGAGATGCTAGCCGTAAAAGACCTCGGGAAGTACACAGGGTGTACTTGAGCAACGTGTTTTTCGGACCAGGTCACTCTCACGGATGACGTCCACTCCGGTCCTTATAACTCCTTAACCTGGCACATTGTAGGTCCTCCGGGTTTGCTTAATCCTGCTCTGTGTCCTCAGCAGTGCGACCGTGGTTGAGGTGCACGTCACGAAACGGGACACTAGACATACACATGCGTCAGGGCCCAGAGTGTTAAAGGGAGGATCGGGTGTGGATGGTGGTTAAGAGCCAGTATGTGCTCTGGGCCCCGACCGTACCGCGGTGGTTTGTGAGGTCATCCTTTTCTATGGGTTGAGGCCAAACAAACAAACATGCCCTTTCAAAACAGGAATGACATTTCCTAATATTAAAACAAACAACATACAAATCTAGTGAGAGACGTTGAGAGAGACTGAGAGCAAAGCATAGCTACAACAACTCAGATTCTCTCTCTCTCTCTCTCTCTCTCTCTCTCTCTCTCTCTCTCTCTCTCTCTCTCTCTCTCTCTTCTCTCTCTCTCTCTCTCTCTCTCTCTCTCTCTCTCTCTCTCTCTCTCTCCTCTCTCTCTCCTCTCTCTCTCTCTCTCTCCTCTCTCTCTCTCTCTCTCTCTCTCTCTCTCTCTCTCTCTCTCTCTCTCTCTCGGCCTCAGTTGCACTCATCGTTACAATGTAAGGCATCCAGACCTAAAACTTGGACGCAAGATCAGTGTTTGGATCTCTTGGTCCCGTTCAATATCAAAAATACTTCCCGGAACAATGGTGTTGGTTCCAGGAAAACTAATTTCGTCACGTTCTATATGATCTATAATTATATATATTTGCATGTCTTTTCAGGCAACAGACATACGACAACAACTCTGAGAGCAATGTTATGCAGAGTACATTGGAGGTGACCAAGGTGTCACCTCAACTATTAGTTTCATATTCAGCACTCATGTGAAATGAATATCGAATACGAGACAAATTTCAATCTGTCCACACCTGACGGTTAGCATATTTTGGTGTCATGCAATGATACAAGAGTGACCAAGACACCCCTCTCTCTATTCCCTAAGCATATAGCATAATAACTTATAATACATAATAATCATAACAACTGCTATCATGTTGCTATGTTATGGTTGTTTGTTCATTATTTTCTTCATGTAATTGGGACACGGAACTATTTTATATCTTACATTCATAAATGACAATATTTAAAGAAAATATTGTGTCTCTCTGTGCCCCCATCCCCCTATCTATCTCTCCCTCTTGCTCCATGTCTCCATGTCTCTCTCTCATACCTCACTAATCAGGTCATGCCTCTGTGGCCCTCTGGCCAGGGACATGAATCCGAGCTGGCCCCCTGACGGTACGCACGATAGTCATGGCACAATGTGTTCCAGCAACAGATAAAGATCTACATGTCTGGGTTGTGGTAAGGATTAATAGGGGCGTCAGACCTCATTAAGAACTCCAGTGATAATTGAACTGCGAAGCAGACCTCGACACCGACAGGGAAAGGTCAACTGTCAGTTGATGGGAGCAGATAGTAGTTTGGACACACAGAAAACGTTGGGATCGAACCTGGTACCCCCCCCTAGGAACCAGATGAGCTGCTAGATCGACAGATCTGCTATTGCCACCGTGCATGCGTTCGTACCTTTTATTTTACAACCCTGTGTGAGAAGTTACAAGTAGTTGCGTCACCATGCGTTCATGTGTGTGTATGTGTCTGTGTCACCATGTGTGTGCGTGTGCGTCTGCGTGTGTGTGTGTGTGTGTGTGTGTGTGTGTGTGTGTGTGTGTGTGTGTGTGTGTGTGTGTGTGTGTGTGTGTGTGTGTGTGTGTGTGTGTGTGTGTGTGTGTGTGTGTGTGTGTGTGTGTGTGTGTGTTTCCATGCGTGCGTGTGTGTGTGTACCTTTTCTTTGTCCACCCTATGTGAGAAGTTAGAAGTATGTGCGTCACCATGCGTTCATGTGTGTCACCATGTGTGTGCGTCTGCTTGTGTGTGTGTGTTTCCATGCGTGCGTGTGTGTGTGTACCTTTTCTTTGTCCACCCTATGTGAGAAGGGACAGGTGCCTGCTGCCTGTTTACAGGTTCCCCGCAGAAACCTTGCAGAACCATTAGGAACACACCTCGTTAGGATCTCCAGACACTCAATGTTCAATATGTTAACAATAAATACGCAAAACGTGATTTCAAATGAATAACACAATTGTTATTTAGTACTTTTTTGGGTTCATTGGTGGGAACTTCTTTACACTTTTTATGCTAATAAGACAAATAAGAAAATACTTTATTTATCAAAGAAAAATGACATTTCTGAATGCAGAATGCCAAACTGTGTGTGAGTGTTGCTTGGTAATTGTTTTGATCACCTCCAGAGGAGGGGCCTGTTGACAGTACCCCATGCATTTTGTTCAGTACCTGGTGCAGACAGCCACCTTGTCTGGGTCGTGGATGTACGGGCAGCTGTCGCCGCGGTTACACTTCCCGAAGCGGTTGTAGTACATGCAGTAGTTGCGCGGCTGCTGCTTCTTGCTGTAGGCGTTCCTGATGATGGCCAGACTGCGCTGCACGGCTCGGCTGAAAAAAAAATAGTTAACAGAGAGAATAGAAGAGTTTATGGCACCGGGCTACAGCGGATGCCAACAGAGAGTGTAGTTGTAGTTCATAGCTACCTGTCTACAGGTGAAGTTAACAGAGAGTAAAGTTGTCGTTTATTGATACCTGACTACAGGTGAAGCTATCAGAAAACATAGTTAAAGTTTATAGCTACTGTACCTGGCTACAGCTTATGTTAACAGTGAATATAGTTATAGTTTAAGAGACTGACTACGGTTGATGTTAACAAAAAGTATAGTTATGGTTTATATCTACCCGTCTACATGTGATGTTCAGAAAGTCGTTGTTTATGTCTACCAGGGGATTAACAGATACAATTTGTAGTTCATGGCTACAGCTGCTGTCAACAGAGATTAGTTGTAGTTCAAGGCTACCTGGCCACATGGCGGGTGCTTGAGGGGCGACCTCCAGGGGGCGTAGGGGAGCAGACCTGGACAGGACTCGACCACTTTCCTGGTGGTGGAGAAAAGGCACCAATAAATATCAAGAAAGGAATTCAAACCTTAATAGCCTAAGCCTATGAGAAGGGCTGTTAAGGAGCCAAACCTCGAAACACGTTTCATAGATGCTCTATACTTGGACGAGGATGTTTTACGGGCGGTTCGGCCCAGGAGACAGGAAGGAAATTGTTTTTGCAAATGTAGAGGGTGAGAAACTAGTGACCATAGACCAGTATTCTTAATTTAGTCAATTTAATACTATTTCGGTGTATCGACTTCGGTGGTGTTTGCGCGTGTGTGTGTCGAGGCACATCCTGCATCAACCTGATCTCGGGGTTTATTTATACAGCGGTGGTTTGACACACCCGTGCCAAAGTCAAACGTGCCATGAAGAGCCACTCTGACAACATCATAAACACCACGGAGGCTAGACACTAGGGTGGGAAGAGATGGGGGGCCCATGGATGGACAGATATATAAATAGACAAACAGATCTATAGACAGACAGACAGACAGACAGACGGAAAGACGCACAGACGTAGAGATGGACTGACAGTTCACGATAACATATGATCCTATCTAAGCTTCTAATTTAGGAAGGGGTTTTTGGCTGTGAGCTTCGCGGTCACCCCTGGCAGGGGACCAGGGGGCTGCAGGCTGGGTGTTGAACATGCGAGACCCCAGCTCCTGTCACCGTCCTGGGGAGCGGAGAGGGGGAGCAGGACACAGCCTGGCTGGAGCACATGGGCCGGCTGCTTTCTCCATTACACCCACGTAGGTAGAGGTGCAGTGAGTGGGTGAGAGAGTGATTGATTGAGTGAGAGAGAAAGAGGGAAAGAGAGAGCGAGAGAGAGCGAGCAAGTGCGAGGGAGAGAGAGCGAGAGCGGGAGACCCTGCGGGGTGGTGCAGGCCCCAACCCTCTCGCTTTTCTGACGGATGACAACTTTATTATTTCAGATGGCAAATTCAGCCAGGTATCCCCCCCTAGAAGATTACTGTGGTCAAGCGGGGTCTCCCACACCAGTAGATTACTGTGGTCCACCTGGGTCTCCCACACCAGTAGATTACTGTGGTCCACCTGGGTCTCCCACACCAGTAGATTACTGTGGTCCACCTGGGTCTCCCACACCAGTAGATTACTGTGGTCCACCTGGGTCTCCCACACCAGTAGATTACTGTGGTCCACCTGGGTCTCCCACACCAGTAGATTACTGTGGTCCACCTGGGTCTCCCACACCAGTAGATTACTGTGGTCCACCTGGGTCTCCCACACCAGTAGATTACTGTGGTCCACCTGGGTCACCCACGGCAGTAGATAACTGTGGTCCATTGCACCTACAAACCACTGTCCCCTCCGCCCAACTACTGCTGTCACACTACAACCACTTTACTGTATGACCCCTGAGCCCTCCTCCACCCAGTCAGATCACAGAGAAGCCACCGGGGGCCAGACAGTTGGGGTAGGAAATGCTGTTGAAGGATGCCTACTGGAAGACGTACATTGTGCTTTGTATGTAGAACTTTTCATCTGCCAGTCAAACACCCATCACACATACGACTACCCCTCTTTCGTTTTCATCCCCAGAATTTTGAGTGAAGCATCTAGTTTTAAAACCTTCTAAACGCACAACTCAACATAAACTAGTGAAATGCAAACGGCTATTTCTTCCCGTCAGCAGTCAGTCTACCTGTTCGGTTGATTGACATGCTGGCTGCCACGGTGCGGGACAGCTTATTGGCCGACACCCTGTACAGGGACCCGCCGATCCAGCGCATGTCCCGCCCCCTCCAGTGCTGGGGATTCTGGTGTCGATCCTGTGGGGAGCGCAGGCGACTCTGAAGAAGACTCCTGGGGAAGAGATGAGGAAGATGAGATGAAGAGGACAAGGAGGTCGAGAAAAAGAAGAGAATGAGGAAGAGATTAAGAAAGAGGAAGAGAAGAGGAAAAAAGAGAAGGAGGAGAAGTGGAAGAGGGATAGGTGGAGTAGAGGAGAGAGAGTGACAAAGTGGAAGTGGTGGAAGAGGAGGAAGAGGATGATGAGGAAGAGGACAGGAATAGTAAGAGGAAAGGAGGAAGAGGAGGCGAAGAGGAAGTTTGAGATTAACAGGAGGAGAAGAATGATTGATAGAAAAGAGGAGAAGGAAAGAAACGCCAAATGAAATACACTTGCAAGATAAGTCACATCCAGTTTATTTATATCAACTTCATAGCTTACACCCAATGAATTGTGATTAAATGGCTGCTCCTAACACAACGAGAAACCTTTATGAAGAATATCCACACAAAACACATGAAAGATACAGCTGTGGCCAACCGTCTCTCCTAAACCTTGGTCCATTGATAAGGTAGTGAGACCGCCAGGACCCCCATCCCTAGATAGAGTCCAGCTACACAACACTCTATAATTAAAAATGTTTTAACCAACAGCATGTGGTCGAATATTAGCCTCCATCCACCCTCTCGCCTGTTCTCCTCTCTTCTACTCTCTCCCTCTGTTTCACACATTCCCATCTTCTCGGACCAACCCCCCGGCCCTTCCCCGTCCCCTCCCCTGCCCCCTCCCATGTCACAGCACTCTGTTAAATTGCTCTTCTAATGGAAGGGACGGCGGTGTGGAAATGGAGAGAATTGAAAAGAGGAGGGTAGGAAATCAATGAGATAATAGGCAGGGCAGGGGGCCAGAGACGAGCAGAACACTGGAACCCTCCATGTTGG
Organism: Melanogrammus aeglefinus; assembly: GCA_900291075.1. Taxonomy (NCBI): domain Eukaryota; kingdom Metazoa; phylum Chordata; class Actinopteri; order Gadiformes; family Gadidae; genus Melanogrammus; species Melanogrammus aeglefinus. The sequence continues at coordinate 834,529 of OLKM01000008.1, forward strand.
ATCTTAAAGACCACCGAAACACACACGCGCACACACACGTGTATCTCAAGAACGATAAAATGTGTAGGGAACACGGAAAAAACACAAAATGTGTACAGTTATGTCCACTAAACGACACTCGCTTGAAGGAGTTGCTTGAATGAAGCCTGTGTGTGTGTGTGTGTGTGTGTGTGTGTGTGTGTGTGTGTGTGTGTGTGTGTGTGTGTTGTGAGGTGGTGTGTATGTGTGTGTGTGTGTAGTGTGTGTGTGTGTGTGTGTGTGTTGCTTGTGAGGTAGGTGTGTATGTCTGATCTTGGCATAAGTGTGTGTATTCCTGGGGTATGTGTGTGTATTCCTGGTTTAAGTGTGTGTGTGTGTGTGTGTGTGTGTGTGTGAAAGTATGAGAGTGTTGACTCTAAAGTGTTTCCAAAGTGCGTCCAATAAGTGTATGTATGTTTTTCATAAGGATGTGCAAAAGTGTGTGATGTATGTGTGATGGTGTGTGTTGTGAAGTGTGTGTGTGTGTGTGTGTGTGTGTGTGTGTGTGTGTGTGTGTGTGTGTGTGTGTGTGTGTGTGTGTGTGTGTGTGTGTGTGTGTGTGTGTGCGCGCGCGAGCGAGCATGTGTGCATGAGGTGTGTGTGTTATTGTGAGTGTGGTCCCACAGCGTGTGTGTGTGTGTGTTGGGCGTGTGCAGGCAGAGCTGCTGGAGGGGCTGGAGGGACTGGAGGGGCTGCAGGGGGGGGGGGGGGGGGCAGGGGTTATGGCGATAAATTGCGCTGCCCTGTCAGTTCCACTCGCCGTGCAGCGCGGCCAGCGTGCCCCGGGCCCGGCCTGCACGCCGGCGCTGGAGGTAATTTGCTGCCGTATTTCAGGTGGGCTGGAAATGGTTTTAGAGCGAGAGTTCAAGTCTTCCATTATAGAGAAAAGAGAGGGTTACCCCAAAAACACACACACACACACACACACACACACACACACACACACACACACACACACACACACACACACACACACACACACACACACACACACACACACACACACACACACACACACAACACACACGTTAAACACACGCGACTACCATTGCACACTATATAAGCCGTGCGACACTCACATGAAGTAGAGAGGCCGCACGCTGCCTCGGTGGAGAACAAGGGAAATAAATAATAAAAGGCCGCAAATATGAACCATCATGGGGCCATCTCGCGCGCTCCGTTCCTGACCGCCTGCCATAACTCACCCGGCAAACCCACTCAGTTTCACTGCGAGGAGATCAGTGGCTGCCCTACACGGGGGCAACGGCAGCCAGGGGAGCCGTAATGGGGGATAATGTGGGGGCGGTGACTGCCACCTGGGGAGGCTTAAACAGGGCCGCCGGGGTGGCCGCCGGAGCCACAATGGAGGTTAATGGGGATATGACATGGATGGTTAACATAGACAGCAGTTAACCCCCGGGGCCTGGGGCGGGGAGAGAGCGGGTTGGAGGGGAGGAGAGCGTGATGGCCGGACTGGACCAAGGAGGTAGAGCAATGCAAAGGAGATGCCAGTTTGTTAACCTGTAGGAGCTGAGGGGAGAGAGCACTGCACATATACATGTGTGTGCTGTGTGCGATGATGCAATGGTTTGTAGAGTGCTTTTCTTGCCAATAAGGACCATTCAGGGTGTCACTCACACACACACACACACACACACACACACACACACACACACACACACACACACACACACACACACACACACACACACACACACACACACACACACACAATCTTATGGACATATGGTGTGTGAGCGTGCCAGAATTGAAACAGATAAAGGCACGAAACATTGATTTTTTTATAAAACAATGGTGACAGTTCACACTATATCGAACAATTTATCACTATGGTACTCAAAGGAAATCATACCGAATATTGATTTAGATATCACAATCTACTTATGAATTCCAAATCAATGGAAAAGAATCCTACAGAGGTTCATTCATTTGAGTGCTGTATAATACTGTAAATATAAATACGCTTATACACTAATTTAAGATATCCAACATGAATATATATATATTTATTTTTTTTCATTTTGAGGACCAATCAAGAGATCACGTCCCTGAGAAATGGTAAAGGATAATACTGAACGATCAACCTGCGTTATGGCGGTGATAGTTGTGGTAATGATGGCAATGATGGGGATGACGATGACGATGATGATGATGATGATGAGAGGGAGGGAGGAAAGAGGGAGACGTGATAGAGAAGGGTGGGGGGTTAAGGAAGTCCCAGTGCAGATGAGAGAGAGTGTGATATACAAAAGACGATTGAAGCGTTTCTCAAGCCACACTTCTCCTTGACCTGTTCACCATTACGCCCTTGACCTCCAGAAGGGATTTCTGTTATCTAAGAGCGTCCAGGCCCAGCCGGGACACAAATCCACCCTGGGCAGACAGCCCAGTCCTTTCCCCAGGCAGCCTTACAGATCTGTGTGAGGTCAACACTACAACACTACACACTCTGAGTGGCCTGAGGGGCCCGGGCAGTTCACACACATTTCGTCAACCATCTTTGCGGGGGGCACCTGAGATCAGAGGGATTATTATAGGGACGGAAGGGTTGTCTCCAAGGAAGGCATTGAGCACATCTTGGGGTTGATACTGGAGATCAGTCCAAAAATATGGTCATTTTCCGTGGGTTAGTTGAAGTTAGCAGTATGTCTATTCTGGCGTCACTTCCCCACTCACAGGTGGGATTTAACCATGTGAGACATCAACTAGCTAGTTATAGTTTAAGGGTCTTGTTCAAGGGCACAATAACTCTAATTCCAGAAGATGCAGAAGGATCCAGCAAGCAACCTTCCAGCTGTCAGGTAACCTGCTCTGGCTTCTGAGCTACTGCCTCAATTGCCTGAGGGCAGAGTTTACAGACAAAGCCTAACTTGTGTATCAAAGACCTTTTTACATGGTTGAATGGAGTTGGTTAGCTGCAGAGGTCAGAGACTAGTAAGCAGGGTACAGCCGACGGCGGATGAAGCACACAGAATGTCACCATACCAAAAACTGAAGTTGAAGAAGGAGCGAAACTGAGGAAGATGAGTGGGTTGGTGGGAGGTAGTGCAACGAGGACAGTGTCTCCACACTGAGTAAGGAGATGGAGGAGCTTGCAAACAGGGTCTACAGGAAGTCCCTAGTGGGCAGTCAGCACAGTGTGTGTGTGTGTGCGTGTGCGTGTGTGCGTGCCTGTGCGCGCGCGTGTGTGTGTGTGCGTGTGTGTGTGCTCTGCTCTGACCATGCGATGCACAGACGAAGGGGAGAGCAACTCAGCACTACCCGTGCCGTTGATGAACGATCTGACTTTTGTTTTGGTGACGGCGAAGGATTCCTAGGGTCGCGCTGCTGCTCAGAATAATGCTGCTCTCGTCTATTTGTCTGCAAGCCAAGCATTAGTAAGCTCATATTGGGGAAACAGTTACCCTTGAAACAGAGCACAGCAAAAACACTCATCGGGCTAATTCCGCCAATGAGCGTGGCTGCCTTGCTTCGGGCGCTGCGCTTATAGTGAACTAAAGCACCGCCATAACGCGCCGCGCGGCAATCACATCCCACTAAAATAGAACCCTGTGGAAATGAGCGGACATTTTGATTGTTCGAGGAACAACACAACGACACCGGGAGAGGGAAAAGCACAGGGGGGGTGGGGGGGGGAGAGGCAGGAGGCGGTTGGGACGCACGTAACGCTGTGGCGGGGAATAGAGAGAGAGTGATGAGGGGAAGAAAGGATGAATGGGTGCATGAGAAAGGGATGAATCAGGGAACGGATGTGAGAATAGAGGAGCGGTTAAGAGAAGAGAGAGAGAGAGCAATGGTTCACTTTATTACCCAGTCTATCACATCCTCTACATTCTGCGGTGATCAATACTGGAGCACTAAACCAGATGAGGGCAAAATAACGGCTGTACGTGGGGGGCCGAATAAGGGGCCAGATGAGGCCTGAACATGGACCCCGGACGGAGTACGCCACTAGACTCTGGGTGTTTATGTTGAGTATTTTTGGTTAACCATTGTTTAACAGTTCACAGTTAATTAATCATTGAACATCATGTTTTTTTTACTGAATTATTTACAGAGCTTTTTTTTTCCATCTAGTAGTTTGTACTTTGGGGGGCGTCCAAAGAGGTAAATAAAGAGTTGTAAGGGGGGGGGGTTGGAGTAGAGAAAAAGAGTTAAGAGAGGGGTCACACTTTGACCTCAATGAAAAGAGATGAGGCAGGACTCGGGTGTATTGCACAGGGTGAAGAGGACACGAAGCAGGTAGACAACAAGAGGGCAACGGAAAGGGCAAAGCCGGCAGAGATGGGAAACGGAGTGAGGGGGTGGGGAAGGGGGAGGAGGGAGGTAGGGAGGGCTGGAGGAAGGGGAGGGGCAGGCTGCAATTCATCATCCAGCGCACATGCTTTACGGCTTTCTTAATTCAACCGCTGCTACTATTAATGGAGTTAATGTTGAGATTATATCTATTTTCCGCTGGCGGGGGGACTGAAATACGGCGGCCATTTTCTCCTCCCGCCCGGATCCCCCCCGCCCCTCTACGGCACTCAATCACCCACAATGCCCATTACCGCTGGCATCACAGGAGCGCACGGCATGATGGGTATGCGATGGTTGTCCTGGACCAGGGAGTAGGAAGCTTAGGTGGTAAGAGTAGTAGTTAGGAAGGCGGAGTAAAGGGTGGACATAAAAGGGCGCACAAACATCCCAATAACCCACTAGGCTAACGTTGTTCAAATTAAGCCATGACGGACAGAGAGAAAGAGAAAAAGAAAGAAAGAAAGACAGTTAAAACCAAAAGAATGAAAGAAAGAAATAACCCAAGAAACAAACCAAAAAATAAAATACATACAGATACAAACAAAGGCTGTAGGGAAGGTACAAAACCAAGAAAGCTTTCTTGTTCCAAGTGATTGGGCTCGTGTCTAAGAGCCTAGCATTATGTTTTCTGCCTCCGGTGAGCTGATGGCTGCCGCTGTTTTGTACAGCAGTTAATGTGGTTCGTCTCTGATTCTCGGGGCCATAGTAGAGCAGACCTGAATCGCGCAGCGCAGAGAGGAGAACATGACCTTCCACTAGCGTGCTGAGGAGAAGAACCAGACGGGTACCAGCCGTGTGGTGTCTGCACTCGGCCAGATGCTGGAGTGTATGTGTAGGGGGGGGGGGGGGGGGGGGGGGTTGGTCAGGCAGTGAAGGGAGCAGTGAAGGAGGGGAGGGGTGGAGGTGGATATTGCCAGCCTCTCCAGGGAGCCGACATGTCCCTCTCCCCTGGGCCTGGCCTGGCCCGGACAGGCCGGGCCATATTTCACAGCGTGTCCAGACCTCAAATTGAAAATCCCTTGATGAATCAATATTTACTGCAGCAGCTAAATGAATAGTAATAAGTCACTAGAGGAGAGACCGAGACCTCTCCTCTGTCTCTCAGGTCGGGATTACACAAATGAGCACTGCTTCCAGTTCCCACACATGCATAGACAGAGAAGCACACACAGAAACACAAACACACACACACACAGGCACATACAAACGCATACAAAATACACAGAGAATCAACATATTAAAAAAATGATTACCTGTGCAAACAGAAAAATATAGAAGCTATACAACCAATTGACACACACACACACACACACACACACACACACACACACACACACACACACACACACACACACACACACACACACACACACACACACACACACTCAAACATTAAACACACAGCCATACAAAATGTAACACACCCCGAGTCACACACAAACAACCCACACAGACAAACACATACACAATTGTGCGCTCTAAGATTATCACACACATGCAACACACAGTTTGTGAAAAGTGCTGGGAGTGCAGAACCCTGCGCAGTATGAAGTGTCAGAGCCCTCTCCTGCTTATCCGTTGAGCTGGGACCAGAAACACACCTCCCTGCTGTTACAATGGCGGCTGGCAGAGGAACTCCAACTCACTCTATTCCACTCACTCAAACACAAGTATAACCAGCACATTTGTGCATGTGACCGGTGGAAGTAAGCGTTGAAGGTAATAGGGCTTTGATATACTTTCGCCCTGAGGCAGTGGTTAGGGAAAAAAATGACGGTTTGGGCAAATTGTGTGATTATATTCTGCACAATGGTCGCAGAGACGAATCAGATGATGCTTTTAGGAGAACAACCGTGACATGATGAACGTATTGCAATATATCTCTAGATAAACGGGGTGGTTTGATTTGCAGAATAAGCACAGAGTAGAAGAAAGCCAGGCTAGGAGTGGGTTGACTTGCGACATCGCCAGAATCCAAATGTCGTGGTAGGAAGCCAATCGGACCATCCTTCAAAATAAAAGCACAAGTCTACTGGAGATAAATGAATATGGATGCGGCAAACATCTGTACACAGCAGCTGGCCAGGTGTTCAACGCACCTGTGTACACGTGTTAACCACATGGGCCCGTCTACTGTACATCAAGGTTGTTATGTGAGAGTGTGTGTGGGTGCATGCACGTGTGTGTGTGTGTGTGTGTGCGTATTCTAAAGGATAGACAATCATAACCAACCCAGGTAATCAGTTCAGTCATTTTTCACGACTGTTGACTACATACTGTTCATAGACACTGCGATGAAGGAGAGAAAATATGCCTCGGTTAATAATCATCATAATTAAAGTGTCTTCCTTGCGGCAATGATGCCATGAATATGCCATTAACTAATCCCGCCTGTGGCCTGGTGATGACCTCCTCATAAACATTAATTATTAATTCCATGTTTTCTGCCGGTGACACCCCTTTGCGACATAGAACTCAATCTGGCTTGCGCTAACGCTTGCCGGCTAACGCTGCGGGCTAACGCTGTGGGCTAGTGCTATGGGCTAACGCTGTGGGCTAGTGCTAAGGGCTAAAGCTGCGGGCTAGTGCTACGGGCTAACGCTGTGGGCTAGTGCTACGGGCTAACGCTGTGGGCTAGTGCTACGGGCTAACGCTGTGGGCTAGTGCTACGGGCTTACGCTGTGGGCTAGTGCTACGGGCTTACGCTGCAGGCTTGTGGTACGTGCTTATCCGGGATGGGGATATGATGAGTGTGAACTCATTGGTATGTTAGTAGCCATAAACATCAATTGAATATTTTATATTTACTAATAGAGCAGATGCTTTTATTCTGATTGAAAGTGCCTAGACGGCTGGCATGCACTACAATATTCTAGCCCTATCAATTCCTTGTTGACCAGAAGCAGATTTTCATTTGCATCACCTCCAAGCTGCAGGATCTTGTGTCTAGGTTACTGCACCTCCCTTCTGGCTGGTCTGCCTGCATATGCTGTTCGACTGCTGCGGCTCATCCAGAATGCATCAGCCCCGCTTGTCTTCCACCTATCCACTACACCGCGCCTAGGCACCCTGCCCTGGCTACTGGTGGCTGCTCGAATCCAATTTAAGTCACCCGTATTTGCCTACCATGCTGCAAATGGCTCAGACCAATCATACATCTAGACAATTTTCAAAATCAACCCTACACACCTTGCGTCACTGACTGAAAACTGATCTGTTCAGGCGGAATCTTGGCCCATTAAGATTTCTTTTTATTATGTACTCCCATGATCCTGGCAATTTCTGGGCGATATCTTTAAGGTTGAATGCACCGATTTAGGTTGCTAAGGTCAATGGATTTGAGTATCACACAGGTGTAAATGTTGCATTCTCTGGGGGTTATTCAGTGTGTACGAGTGAGCGGCATAAATCCCAAACCTTCCTCTATCCACACGCTCATATGTACGCTACACCGCGTAACAACCGATGAGTGATCATCGCAGTGGAAACACATCAAACATGTATTTTCCTGGTTCAATATGTGGCTCAGGGGAATATATGCTTCAGATTCAAATCAAAAGGTTTCACAGGGTGTTTTGTCTTGCTTTCAAACGGCATTAGTATTGGACCTTAACAATATGAATTTTAAATGTTTTAATATGTTGAGCATGATTTATGCTTTGTTCTATTCATTTTGGTTGTCGGACTCCATTACAAATTCTGTAAATAACAGTTGTGCTGAATAAACACAGTGCTAAATTCATGAGGGAAGTCAAACTGCGTAGGGTTTTGTAAATGGATGTGTATGTACGCACGC
>OLKM01000008.1:844209-859209 GCA_900291075.1 Melanogrammus aeglefinus
TTCATCTCAGACAAACATTTACCGATGAACAAATCACAGGAAGCTGGAGACACGCCAACACACACACACGCCAACACACACACACACACACACACACACACACACACACACACACACACACACACACACACACACACACACACACACACACACCACCATTCTCCTTTCTCAAAAGCAGGCACAAACAGACCAACATATACGCAGGGCAAGGAAAAACACACAGGGATGTAGACACACACTTGCACACCAATATGTCTAACGCACACAGTGGCAGATGAAAACATGCTGGCTCACTGAGAGTGATTATAATAGTATGTGGTGGCTGAACACAGGCACAGACATAGAGAGAGAGAGAGAGAGAGAGAGAGAGAGAGAGAGAGAGAGAGAGAGAGAGAGAGAGAGAGAGAGAGAGAGAGAGAGAGAGAGAGAGAGAGAGAGAGAGAGAGAGAGAGAGAGAGAGAGAGAGAACACACACAGAGAGAGAGAGAGAGAGAGAGAGAGAGAGAGAGAGAGAGAGATACACACACAGAGCATAAGAGAGAGAGAGAGAGATACACACACAGAGAGAGAGAGAGAGAGAGATACCACACACAGAGAGAGAGAGAGAGAGAGAGAGAGAGAGAGAGAGAGAGAGAGAGAGAGAGAGAGAGAGAGAGAGAGAGAGAGAGAGAGAGAGAGAGAGAGAGAGAGAGAGAGAGAGAGAGAGAGAGAGAGAGAGAGAGAGAGAGAGAGAGAGAGAGAGAGAGAGAGACAAAGAGATGCAGAAAAGAGAGAACAAAATAGAGGGAGAACGAGCCAAAGGGAGAATGGGTAGGATTCGGGTGTGCATGCATGTGTGCGTGCGTGTACAGGATTAGTGGCTCGGTGGTAGTCACTCAGTCTCCCAGCAGCCATCCGTATTCTCTCAGAGCTATCTGGGTGTCCAGCCAGGTGACAAATGAGACGAGGAAAACACCAGCACCCCACCTCCACCACCACCAACAGCACCTCAAATCTGCCTCGTACACACGCTCCCTCCTCCACCAGCATCAACCCCCTACCTCTGACAAAGCACTTGTTCCAGACCACCTGCTGTATCTACACCTCCGTCCCCCCCCACCCATGTCACAGACCTGTTCCACCTTAGCTACTGCTTAATGGCATCCATCAAGCTACTGGTGTGTGGCACGTGCGTGTGTGAGCGCAGGTGAATTACATTGTGTGCTTTTTGCTTGCCAGTGTGTGCTTTGTGTTTAAAGGTGCACGTGTTTGAGTGTGGGATAGTTTGTGTACACGTGTGTGCGTGTTAGGTGTATTATTGCGCGTGATTGTGCGGGGTTTAGCAGTTTTTAATGTGAACACATGTGTAAGTGTGTGTGTATGTGTGTGTTAGAAAGTCAGTGTACGTGTCTGTGTTAATGCGAGAGCGTGTCAGCATGTGTGAGAGTGTCTTTGTGTGTGCGTGTGTGTGTGTGCGTGTGCCTGTCTTATTGTGTGTGTGCTTGTGTGTGTCAGCTGGGGATGGATGGGGCTGTTGAACTGATTGTAAACCACAGCAGGTTGTGTTGGTTGAGTGGCTCCACAAGCGATGGGGTCTCAATCACACCACACACACACACACACACACACACACACACACACACACACACACACACACACACACACACACACACACACACACACACACACACACACACACACACACACACACACACACACACAGGGTCTCAATCATGTGCTAATAGAGTGGTGACGGATGGGGTGTCGGGCTGGGCAGCAGGAGCAGCTACCTGAAGGCGCCCATGAAGACCCCAGAACCAAACACCACCTCCCTCTCCACCTGTCTGTCATCCACCAGGTGTCACAACTCGCCCATACCGCTACTTCATACGGACCCAGTGTCCCAATGTCTCCTCTCCTTTTCCCTCTCCTTCTCTTTTAGTCTCCCTCCCTCTCTCTCTTGCTCTCTCTTTCAGTCTTTTTCTCTCCGTCTCTGTCTATCCTTTTTCCATCTCTGTTTTGAAGTTTGGAGTCCCTCCGTCGCTCACGCTATATATCCCTCTAGTTAATTCTACCTCTCTCTGTCTCTTACTTAAGTTAATTGGACTAAGAAACAAAAGGTTTGCATTGCCAACACAAGAGAATATTAAAACTGATAGTTTGATTCAATGAGTTGGTCTGCTCTCTAGTCGTCCGGTGCCACAGAACTATGAGTGTGAGCTAGGAAGCGACCTCAGTCTGTTCCCCCATTTCATTCCGTACTAGACACACATCCACACATCCAGCAAACTTCCCATAGCGACTCATCTGACAGTTCCTGCCCCCTCCTCCGTAAAGATAAACGAAGTGCCTCCCTCTCTTAATGAATCACACGCAGGCCGTATTAAGCAGCGCAACAAGACAGATGTACCAGGCTCTAAGTGGATCTGGGGAGGGCGTTAAGTCCCAGTACCGCTACAAGACCTTAAGACACACACACACACACACACGCAGAGACCAAAGAGTCGTCTGCCTACCCAAGGAGCTGGGTTGTGGTGTGGTTGGGGAGGGGGAGAGATCCGGGACCCTGGCTGAGTCTGTGACAGGTCCATTCAGAGAGACCCATCCCCCTCCCGCCTCCCGCATTCCTCCCCTTGGGGATTATCAGAAGTGTCATTGCGTGGCAACGTGTATCTGCTGTTTCTCCCGCAGCGATTTCCCCCGATCTCTCTCCCTCCCTCTCTCTCTCCGTCTGTCTCTCTATCATGCTCTGTACCTGACGGCTAATTCTGCAGAACAGCAGTCTTGTTCGCACTCGCGCCCTCCCTCTCTCTCTCTGTCTGTCTCTCTATCATGCTCTGTACCTGACGGCTAATTCTGCAGAACAGCAGTCTTGTTCGCACTCGCGCGCGCGCACACACACACACACACACACACACACACACACACACACACAACACACACACACACAACACAACACACAACACACACACACACACACACACACACACACACACACACACACACACACATTAATCGTATTATTGATGTAGATGGGGGGTCTGTTCATGCTGCCATGCCCATGTTTGCCGTCTCCCCTCGGGGGTGGGGGGGGGGGGATCCTCTGATTCCCCCAGCTCCAGCGCTCCGGGACCCCCGCCTCTGTTCCACCAGCGAACATCACTCCTGACAACACAACAAGGAATCCCCGCATGGTGAAGTCCCCCACCCACCGACCCTCCCATCCACCGCCACACCGATACCAACACCAAACGCCAAGACCACCCCTGGTTGTGTGACTCCTCCTTGCTTCCCGACAGACCAGCTGGAGGCTGGGGTTGTCTGTCACGTCGTGTGTCTACCCGTTATAGGTGTAGAGAGTTACCACATACCACACTCGTAAGATACACCTGCATATATGCACATGGGTGTGTGTGTGTGTGTGTTGATGGGATGGGAGGTTGAGCTATTTTTTAAGTCAACTAAAGACCTTAAGATGTATTCTTGAGAAAAGGAAGCGATATTTTGGATCGGATATTTGCTGATCTTTGCACCGACGGGCCGGCAATAGAGAGGCGGGGTTCCATGCTACATGCTAGCCCACAGGTTACATAACCGCAACAAGATACATGCCAGCTACATGCCAGGTAGATGCTATGTGCCAGCTAAAAGCAACATGGGCCATGCACGCTATAGGCTACATGCCCGCTATATGCCACATGCCTACTGCATGGCAGCTCCATGTTCCATGCCTCCACTGCCTCTCGTGTGTCGGAGCGCTTCAGTGGTGATGTCAGGGTCTAAGGGCGTGTGTTTCAGGAGTGCGGCATTCTGGGGCTCTCTGTGGGGCTGGGGGGTGGGGCTCTCTGTGGGGCTGGGGGGGTTGGGGGGGGGGGGGGGGGGGTTAGCTACTGGCCACTGGTCTCGTCCATCATCGCCACGGAGCCATCAGCTGTAACACACACCGGCTGACCCGGGCCCAGGGGCCCTCCGCGCTGACCAGAGAGGGGCCGGGCTCCCCCACATTCTAATTTACACACACACGCACACACATGCGTGCACACACATGTGTACACACACACACACACACACACACACACACACACACACACACACACACACACACACACACACACACACACACACACACACACACACACACACACACACACACACACACACACAATGTGGTAATATAATAACAAGTCATCCAATAAAAATCAATCATATTAATAGGATTAGGTCTTCCACGTAAATTATTGATTACAAAAATAATGTAAGAAAATAATACAGATAACATAACAAATTGAACTAACGTTTAAGTCAAATATGATGCACGTTGTATGTATGTATGTTGACTTTTCCTCCATTGATCTGTAGCCTACAAGGAGCAGGCTCAACCCTGGGAACTGATCCGAGTGTGAATCTCCTGCTGCAGTCACTCATCAGTTAAACCCGGCCCCACCCAGTCGGGACACCTGTGATCAATAATATAATCTTAATGCTCTTTACATACGGCCCCTCGGAGCGGACGTAAACATCCCGCCTGACCCTCAACTCCAGGAGACCCGACAGCGTCACCCACACAGCCTAGCGTCCAGGGGCAAGGCCCACGCTGGCTACACACAAACCATTTCCCTATCTGTGCCGGGACGACTGTCACAATCTGTCCGGTGTTCTGTCGTCAAAGACATGACTGTGGCCGTCAGTCACCCCCTGCCATTAGCCACTTAAACACAAAGAGCCTAGGGGCCTGTCCATTACCGTGTGTGTGTGTGTGTGTGTGTGTGTGTGCACGCGCGCGCACGCACGCACGCGGCACACGCACACGCACACGCACACACGCACACACACACACACACACACACACGTGCCAAGCAAATAACCATTTTCTGAGTGTGAAAGGGAGGCCCCGGAAGGTTAAGTGTTTGAATCCTTGAAGGGCGTAGCAGGGTTTCACCAGGGGACCTGAACCCTGCCCCTACTGATCCATGTCAGGACCCCAGAGCGTCCAGGCGGTCCCCACGAGACAAAACAAGAGGTGTGTGTGTGTGATTGCGTCGGTGAGCAAAAGTGTGTGTGTGTGTGTGTGTGTGTGTGTGTGTGTGTGTGTGTGTGTGTGTGTGTGTGTGTGTGTGTGTGTGTGTGTGTGTGTGTGTGTGTGTGTGTGTGTGTGTGTGTGGAAAGGAGGAAGTGGGAAGGAGGCTTGTGGGTTGGTGAGTGTGTGAAAGGGGGATGGGAGGGGGACGTGTTGAGGTGAGGGTAGCAGAGGAGCAGGTGTACTAGGGCAGATGTATGTTGGGCCGAGTGTTTATTTCACCGTAATGAGTGACGGATTGGAGACAAATGCTGGACCTGATGATGTATCCATCACCACTCACACATACAAACACACATGGAGAAACATGCTCTGCACGACTTTCCTGTCTCCCTCCATCAAACTCTATCTACAAGTTTCCCCCTCTCCCCCCTAACTCTACCTCTCCCTCTCATTTCCCCCCCCTCCCTCCGCAACACTATGTCTCTCTCTCTCTCTCTCTCTCTCTCTCTCTCTCTCTCTCTCTCTCTCTCTCTCTCTCTCTCCTTCTCTCTCTCCTCCTCTCCTCTCTCTTCTCTCTCATTCTCTCTGTCTCTCTCTCTCTCTCTCTCTCTCTCTCTCTCTCTCTCTACCCTCTCTCTCCCTCTCCCTCTCTCTCTCTCCCTCCCTCTCTCTCTCTCCCTCCCTCTCTCTCCCTCTCTCTCTCCCTCCCTCCCTCTCCCTCTCCCTCTCCCTCCCTCTCTCCCTCTCTCCATGGGTCCCTGGTGGGGGTTTGGTAGCATTTGCTGGCCTGGTACAGAAGTACAGTTCGCTCCACATCCATCACGCTGAAGATTCTCTGGACTCAATGAGTGATTGAGCCCAAGGCGTGACTCTGGGCAGAGGGGGGGGGGGGGCAGAGGGTGCCGGGGGTGGGCGTGTCGGCGGGGGGGAGGGCGGGGGCAAGGGTGGATGGGGGGGCGCCTGAGTGAGAGACATGGGGGTGACTTACAGCCCCGACGGGAGACGGGCGAGCACCATGAATAAGTCAGAGCGTTAAAAGAGGAGAGGGGAGAGGAAGAGAGGGGAAGAATTAGAAACAGAAGATAAGCAAAGAGGAGAGAAAAACGAAGAGGGCAAGAGAGGTGAGGATGGGAGAGGGAAGACTGGGATAGGGAGGGGAGGGCAGAGGACATGTGGGGGGGGGGGGGGGAAGAGGAGAGGGAAGAGAACGACAGAGGAAGGAGAACAAATGGAGGAGAAGAGAAGCCGGGGAATTAAACATTAAACAAGAGGGGGAAAAGTGGGGAGGAGAGAAGAGGAGAGAGGAGTGGGTAAGGAGAGAGGAGTGGAAGGGGGGAGGGAAGAAGGGGGAGGAAAAGAGACACCGGCAGGGTGTGGGGAATGGGAAGGGAGAACTGAGAAGAAGAGGTAGGGGACTATTTCCAGTGTTTCTGTACTCTTTTCAAATGCCAGGCCTCTACAAGAATAACACACGCATTCAAAATAAACTATACATAGATAATGTGGACAGAATAGGGTCAGGAAAATAGCCCGATAACGTTACAGCCAGGGTGTTGTATGTCCACACGAGCGCATAGCTGTACAGGAGGAGACCTTTGACCATCTGTCTGACCGCTCACTCCTTCCCTTCCCGTAAACACAGAACCACATTTACATGGGGTGAGGTTAAGGGGTTCAGAGGTCACAGGTGGGGGCTGGTCAGGAAGGATATAGTAGTGGTATTGGGGGTGGAGGGAGGAGGAGGTTGAAGGTGCGACGGGGGGACAGTCATGCTCCATGTCGGCTCGCTTGGCTAATTTGGTTTGGGGAAGAGACGGGGATGGGGGGGGGGGGGGGGGGGGGGGTGGGATGTGGAGGGTGTGTGCTCCTCTCCCCTTTCACACCCTTTAAAAGACAAGCCCACACTTACTCTCCCCCCCCACGACCCCCCCAACCCGCTTCCATCTCTTCAATCACAGCTCTCACCGTTTCCTCTCCTCCTCCTCCTTCACTTCTCTCAACTGCTCTCCACCCCTTCTCCGCAAAACAGAGCTAGCCCGCCCCACCCCCCTTTCCTGTTCCCCATGTCTACAGAGTAGCGGAACTAAATTAGATCTTCTGGAGATTATTCCCATGATGCACTGCTCTTAACCGTCTCCATCCTACCACCTTAAAACTCTGGATTAACTTTAGCACCTTTCTAATGCACCATGGGAAATAAACAACATGAAAAGTCCTCATAGTATCACCAGACCCAACAGTTCTGCGTGGGTCCCACCACCTTCACCCATCAGCCAACACACCCATACCCGCATCCCTCCCTGGTTCCCAAAGGGGCAGAATGGGTACAGCTGCCGGCATCTAATTGGTCCCTTTGGGTCAGGGGGGCGGAGCTGGCACCACCAGCCTGATAAAATGCTGAGGGAGACCAGGAGGAAGTGGGCATCTGCTTGGAGAGGGCCGCTGGCCCAAGCCCTGACGGAGGCAGATGTAGCGGCCAAGGTCGCTCTAGGTCAGCGCGTAGCGCGGCGGGATCGCGGTGCAAAGCCGCCGTCTCAACACAGTGATGTCAGCAACACTTCAGGCCGTTTACGCAGATATTAATACACCTGTACATGTATGTATTGGCCCGCGTGGATGACATCACAGATTGGTAAGGGCTAGGGGGCACGGTGTGAAAGTTAAGGAACGCATCTTGATGGTACGAACTGCTCTTCAAATGAACACATACAACCTATTTCCTTAAATTAACAGTGAGTCACTTTGGATAAAAGCCTCTGCTAAATGACTACATAATAAATAGTAGCAACATATAAATCCTTCCACCTTTATTTATATAAATGCTACTAACAACAGAGATCTGTTTGTGAATTCCATTGGCAAGATAAACCAATGAACAGGAATCCACTTAACACCAGTCGAAGCCTTGGTGATGCCAACCAGATTCCCACGTGTGAGACACTAAAATAGCTCCCCCAGCGTAAGTAACAACATGAGAGATAGACAGATGAACAGACAGGGAGACAGAGGCAGTGAGACAGAGTGAGAGAAAGAGTGAGAGAGTGAGAGACAGAGTGAGTGAGTGAGTGAGTGAGTGAGTGAGTGAGTGAGTGAGTGAGTGAGAGAGTGAGTGAGTGAGTGAGTGAGTGAGTGAGTGAGTGAGAGAGTGAGAATCTATTTTATACCGTATCCTACACAGTGAGACCGAAAGCGCCAAAACTAAAAACAGACACACATTGGGGTGCATCAAAAAGAAAAAATCGGAAGTAGAATGTATTTTGACATTCTTGTATGTGAGACACATTCATATAGCCATTTATGATGTGAATACATCATAATGTCTAGCCTTATGTGTCTAGCCTTATGTTTTGCTTTGGAATACATTTACTATTTTACCATTTAGTGATCAGTAGACACTTTTATCCAAAGCAGAGGTTAGGGCCAGGGGCATCTTTCTAGGGTGACCACAGGATGGCTGGGTATCAAACCCAGTTCCTTAAGGCTGGGAGCCGACCACCCAGCTTCTATTTATCCTGTAGGGCCTAGGGCTGGCCTCTCCGCAGCATGTCTGGTCTGGGCTGGCCTCACAAGGCCTTTCCATTACCTCCGCTGGTTTATCTACAACATTGGAGCCCCACTTGTTAATGACGCCCGTTTGCCAATCAGTCTTGCATTACTGTCACCCAACAACAGGATCAATGATATCAGCGTGCGTTGCCACGGAGACAGAGCGAGGGTATTTAACAGCTAACAACCCCTGCCCCAACACACACACACCTCCTCAACCCCATGTCAAGAGACAGGTGACAAATTGACCACACACGGGGTAAACACACACACACACACACACACACACACACACACACACACACACACACACACACACACACACACACACACACACACACACACACACACACACACACACACAGTGGGGACAGGAGACAAATTAACCACTTCCCACAGCACGTCGCAGGGGAGCAGGGACAGTAAACGACAAATGATCAATTTCACCTCCTTCAGGCAAGCCTACACACTATTAACCTGCCCACACACACACACACAGCCCGATGCACACAGTCAAACACACACACATGGATTCACAGCACACACACACACACACGGACGGATGCACACACACGTAAATGGATCCACACAGACACACACATAAACAGATGCGTTCCTCCCCATACACACAAACACACACTCTCTCACAAACACACACATTCACAAGTGACAATAGGGCAAGCAGACACACACCCCACAAACATGTACATTCATGTATTCACACACTCAAAAACACACGCACACACGCACACACAGTTGACCATGGGTATTTATTTAGGGGGGGTGTTAATTAACCCGTCTGTTAAAACATCGTTTACAGGGTGCAGCTCAAAGGGTGGAGCACCCACGGGACCCTACACGTCGCCGTGACAACGTGTGCCTCCTTGGGGGTTGGGATGAGAGTCCCCCCCCCCCTCGCCTCACCCACAGTGTTTAACTGTGAAGCTAGCATGACAGAAGACAAACTAGCCATTTCCCCCCCAGCAGTCACCAGGGACAGCACAAAATGAACTGCCTTAGATCAATAGTACTCTCTTCTCTCCCTCTCTCTGTCATTAATGCCCGTCTCTCGCTCTTCCCTCCCTCCCACTGGCTCTCTCCCTCCCGTCTCTCTCTCTCTGTCGCTAATACCCGACTCAGACACAGAGAGACAAACAGAGCGGGCCACCGAGAGACAAGCCTAGCTGTAGAACTGGTGTGTAAATAGCCTAACAAGTGGCCCCTCAGAGTGCTTTACCATATTGCCCAACATTAACCCATTCATGTACACATTCTCACACCGAGGGCGGTTTCAACCATGCAAGGCGACAGCCAGCTCGTCAGGAGCAGTTAGGGTGAGGTATCTTGCTCAGGGACAAACTAGCAACCTTACGGTTACCAGCCAACCCGCTCTTTCTCCTGAGCAACATGCCTGTGTGCGTCACGGTGTGGCATCTACTGCATGAGCGTGTCTGTGTGTTTATGTGTGCGTGTATATGTTGGCCATCAGATTGCCGGCTGTCTGTTAGCAAGTCAAAGTTGCGCAACATTAGCAGCTATTTACTCTTACTAATTATTATTACTGTAGCAGACACCAATATCCAAATAGTGAATGATAAATGTCATTAAGGAGCAGATAGGGATTACACATGCTGACCAAAGGTGCTTTCAAGTTAGGCTGCCGGCATAGGGGATTGAACCCAGAATCTTTGATCCTTGAACACCCTACCCACTATGCTAACATGCCATGTCTACCTCTTGAACAGATGCCATGTTGGTTATTCAATGTTACCATCATTTTACACCCACACGTAAAGAAACCAATCAGAGACTCATTGTATTTTAAAGTAGATGTAAAATGAACCTGCTTTAATTGACCATTGTACATTAAATGAACACATACGTTGAAATTGCTCAGCGTGGGTGATGTCACTAGCACTGCTGGTTAAGGCACTATGCATTAACAAGCTGGGACTATGAGAACAATCCTCAAGATTGTAGACAACCAGTGGTTTTATTATTATACCTTGCTGTAGGATTTGTTCATGGTTATCTACACATCATTCCATCTCTGTTTTACACAAGGACAGTAAAGTTCACCACACATTTTAACAAGCACCACACGCAAACATGCAACAGCCCCCTCTATAGCTTATCACCGGTACTGCAGGCAATGGGCATCACTCCAAGTGAAACAGGGGGGGGTGTGTGGTGCATGTTCGTAATCTAGGCCTGGCAGAACACCCTGACCCAGTGTAGGGTGTGTATTAATAGTGACGCGCCTTATTCTACGTTTTCTGGTCGAGGTTCTTCACGTGCAAGCGAAACCCCTCCCCCTCCACCCGACGCTGAGCTTTCATGCGCTACCCATGGTGCCAGGGAGTGTTGGGGAGGGAGGGGGGGAGTGGGTGCTAGGGTCACCGGAGGCCTGGGTAAACCAGGATGTTAACAGTCCATCAAAATGCTGAAAGCGTCTCCAGTAAACCCCTACCTGCTCCTCAATGACACGGCTCAGATTCCACTGCAAGTTGTGTTGGATGAAAGAGTCTGCTAACTCATTAAATGGTAAACAGCATGGTACTCTATATACAGTTATACATTTGGGATTATTATCTGAAAAACGTATGACATTTGTTTGTGATTATCTACATCTCTAATATCTATCTATCTATATCTACCTGTCTATATCTATCCGTCTATATCTATATATCTATATCTATATTTATCTCTATCTCTCTATCTATAAAAACATAAATCTGGACAAGAATGGATAATCACGGTGCAGAAAGTATGCATCTACCGGCCCGCCGAGCGATGTAGCCGATGAGGTGAAATGCATTTTGGGTGGCATCTGGGCCTTCCAGTACCGAGGCAGCGGTTTGGTAATGTGATGAGCGCAGTGTCGCTTTTAAACTGTGAATACGTCAGGGACGATGAACACATCCATCATCAGGCCACTGGCAGGCTGTACCAGGGTATTTATAATATTGCCACTAGCCAGCCCAGCTGGTACAGTAGAAGGCCTCATGACGGCCTGGCACTGGCTGGCACACAAGCCACTGGCAACAAGCAACCGGTTTCCCTGCCAACTCCACCATAACATAATAATAACAACAATAATAATATGCTGGGCCACACAGCTGACAAAATGGACCAACCCCAGAGATGGGCATCCATGCCATAGCGTAGAGTACGACGAGAGCGAGTATGCTAAGGTGCTAGCTGAAGAGACACTTGATATAACAATCACTATGTTTAGTCTGCTATTCGGGGGAGCAGGGTAATCAGACATGCACGTGTGCACACTTACACAAAACACCCACAAGCACACGCACACAATCATATGCAAACAGGGAACACACACACACACACACACACACACACACACACACACACACACACACACACACACACACACACACACACACACACACACACACACACACACACACACACACACCATGTAAATAAAACCAGGAGATGTGTTCAACACTCCATTGCAACACACATACACACACATACACACACACACACACACACACACCCACACAGTTCAATTTCACTACAATTTGAGTACTCAATAACTCTGCCTGTGTTCAGAGCGAATCTCACTAATTAAATAAGTTAATCATTAATTATTTAGCCAGAGAGACCCTTGACGGTGTGTGTGTGTGTGTGTGTGTGTGTGTGTGTGTGTGTGTGTGTGTGTGTGTGTGTGTGTGTGTGTGTGTGTGTGTGTGTGTGTGTGTGTGTGTGTGTGTGTGTGTGTGTGTGTGTGTGTGTGTGTGTGTGTGAGAGAGAGGGGGGATTATGGAGCTGTAAAATACCCCCCCACCCCTCTAGCATGGCTAATCAATACAGGCCTGCTGGAATTAGTGGTTATCTTAAAGTCCCTAACAAAACCAAGCTTACAGACCAACACAACAACAACCATATATTGTTTAACATGTACACACATATACATACCAAGCAACACCACACTAATCACAGACACACAAACCAAGGTGTCACTGTGCACGTGTGTATTTACATACATTCATATCAACATATTTCTGTGTGCGTGCGTGCGTGCGTGTGTGTGTGAGTGTGTGCGCGCAAAGCTGTAGTTACAGTAAAAAGATATTGAGCCAAGCAATGCAGAGAAATAGGCCGTTAAAAGCGACGTAGAGATCGAGGGAGAGAGAGAGAAGGAGAGAGTATGAAAGAGAGAGCGAGAGCGAGAGAGAGAGAGAGCAAGAGCGAATGAAACAAGAGATACTGACAACAGCTCTCCATCATTCAATCATCACATTTACACCTGTCTGTCCCCTCTGTCTGTCTGTCTGTCTGTCTGTCTGTCTAGCCTCTTCCTCTCGTGGCGGCTGTCCTTCTGTCGCCTCCCCTATTGGGGGGTCTGTCCATATGTCTGTTGTTCTCTCTCTACTGGGAGGTCTGTCTGTCTGTTTGTCTGTCTGCATGCCTGCCTGCCTGCCTGCCTGGTCTCACACAGACGGAACAGAGACAGTGAGAGTTGAAGGGTCGGGGGTGAATAATGGATGACTACCGGGGAGTGTGGGATGCCTGTCGTGCCAGCCTCAAAGTGAGGGCCCCCCCCAAGACCCTAAAGAAAACATTAAAGTTAACTAGCTATGTGGAGGGCTGATGGTAGGTTAATCACATCCACTAAACTATGACCTTTCAGCCTACCATACCCAGCACCCTCATAGAAATTCACCAGCAGGGGTTCAGGGAATCAGCCGAACGTTTGAGCTGGTGAAGGTTTTGGGTGTGAGTGCGTTTGTTCAGCCACACGTACACGTATGTGTACGTGTGGCTGTGCGTGTATGTTTGTGCGTATGTGTGCGTGACCGTGCGCGTGTGTGTGCGTGCGTGTGAGACAAGGGGTTAAGGGGAAGTCGTAATGGGGTCCTTGATGAATAGCTTCTCCGGGACAAGAATAATCCAGGAGGGGGCGGAGGGTCGGGTGTCCCGAGGACTGAAATGGAAAGTTGGGGAGGTGGGACAGAAACCTGTCCCCCCCCCCCCGCCCCCCCCACCAGAATAGAGGCTCAAGTTTCCCTGGAGACTCCCAGAGCTGGAACCAAGATCTAGGGGGTGAGGAAGACGACTGCAGGACAACAGAGCAGACCCTGAGGAGCAG
This sequence comes from Melanogrammus aeglefinus, assembly GCA_900291075.1. Lineage (NCBI taxonomy): Eukaryota > Metazoa > Chordata > Actinopteri > Gadiformes > Gadidae > Melanogrammus > Melanogrammus aeglefinus. The sequence goes on from OLKM01000008.1 coordinate 857,874, forward strand.
ACCAGGGATTCATTGCTCTGATATTCATAAAACCTGAGTGTTGACCCAATATGCCTGTTGTGGTCGGATGGCCTCACAGGTCCTGGCCTGTGATTGGCTCCTTCACCCAAACAACCAAGACCGGCAGCCCATCTGCCAATCAGAGGACTTCCCTCATTCTTACTATGCCAACAGGAGACCCAACGTTATTACCGGCGGTGGATATATATTATATATACGACATTGGTACAGCCATCACAATTAACAACCAAAAATATCTGTTGTTTTATTCAGCTTTATGATGTATACTGTTGTATAACAAACAATGAATCCAAAGATTCCTGCAATTGTCTCACTCAATACAAAAATTTAAAAGAGATTATAGGTGGCACGGCATATCAAGGTTGCGTTTTAAATGGTTGTAAACCATGTTTTTGTCTTATTAATTTGTTATTACAGACAAAGATTGAGATAAATACTATATAATCAATATTGTAAAAAAGAAAAAAAGTTTATATGTATTTATTTATAAATAAACTTAAATACTGCCTGGAAATCGAAGATAATAGCAGTATCAAACTTCTCTGACGTCACCGCTGCTGTCCAGCGACCTCGGGTTACCGTCCTCGCCATGCTCCCCGCCAAGCCCCTCCCTCCTGGCCCATCACTCGGTCACCCAATCCCTGAGGAACTCTGACATGTGCCCCTGCATGGGTGGGTGTGGGGGGGATGCCTAATAATTAACATACCTCGCACTCCCCTGACAACGTGCTCAACTTCCCACGCAAGACACCAGCCCCTGGCATTATTACCATAACACGTCAGAGAGTGCGTGTCCGTGTGTGTGCGTGAGCGTGTGTGTGAGCATGTGTGTGTGAGCGCGTGTGTGTCTGTGTGGGCCTTTACGTGCATGGCATGCGTCCACGTGTGTTTGTGTGTTGGCTACAGGATAGGTGCCAGCATGCTCTCTGCCTGACAGGAGCACAGATTTATAGCACTGTTTGTAATAATGGCCTCCCTGACTGTCCCCTCACCAACACACACACACAGACACACACACGCAGACGCACACAGTCTGAGTTATACATTCTAATATCAGACTTCCAAGTGAGAGTCTTTATTTTGCTTTTTGGCCATTTTGTCCGTCACCATTAATTACAAACGGAGCTACTCAAATAAAATAAGCGCCTGATCTGAAATAAGGTCACACGTTTTAAAATACGGTTTTTGGCTTGGGCCGTGGTTGCTAGGTCGTCTGGTCTAGTCTTTATATGGCGCAGTCCATGGCTAGGCCAGTAACCCCTACTTGACACCTGCCTGCCCTGCCATGTATGCTCCAATAATTAGTGGGTCGGGG
>OLKM01000008.1:861709-886065 GCA_900291075.1 Melanogrammus aeglefinus
AAGATGCCCCGGGCTTAAGCTCCGCTGAGGGACGAATCATAAACATAGGACAAACATACACCCACTATGGACTCTCAATCTTTCTTCAACCAACACTAGTTAGCTTAGTTTAATTAGCAAGAATTGATGATGAATTGATTTTTTTATCCCACACAAAGCTAATACTGACTCACTTTTTAACAAGCGCAAATAAATCCATTACGTTTCCACTGAATAGAGTCAAAAAATATAGGAGGCCTTTCTCAAAATACACATTGAATATGATCCGTCAATATTTCAGACACTAAATTGATTCATTTCAGAATAAATACAGATAATACTGTCTGCAGACCTGATATGAGAAGGATGCGTTTGTGACCACCTTTGCGTTGATGTATTTTCAAATGTGTCCATATGATTTTTAATGTTACACGAAGGAAGGTTTGAAATCTCTCCACTGTGCGTCCTTACAAGTGTTCAAATTGAAATGTTTAGGCCTTCTATTGCAGTGCTGATATTTTCCATGATATTTCCATCTCACTTATTTTCATAAAAAGTATAATTTGAGAGAGTGAGCCATGCAGTGGTGACATTTCAAACCTAAAATAAATAGTTTCCAATAAAATGTAACCATTTGTATACTCCCTCATTAACTTCACCTCGAGATTGCCCTATGCTGCACTAAAACCACAGGAATGGTGCAACATATAAATACTTTTCTTTTAATTAGTTATTTTAAACGTAGATGGCAGCAGACATCCTTTCAGACTTAGCAGGGCTGGTCCGGGGGGCCGTGAGATTTATTGCCATTTAAATGGAGACAGGGAATCCGAGCGGTTAGGTTGCCAAGCATCTGCCACGCAAAGCCCCGAAACTAGATCCCCTCATCCCCACCTCGCCGCTCCGGTCCCGGAGCGCTGTGCGCCCTTTGCTCCGGGAGAATGCCGTCCACAATGATCCCCCTTACACGCCTAGCGTCGAGCGCTTGTTTGGCTATTTTAGCGTTTATGGAAGAGTATGGACTGTGGTCGGTGATGGTTGACACAGTGATTTAAGACTCATCGCCAGATCAGATCACAGGGGGGATAGGTGTGTGTGTGTGTGTGTGTGTGTGTGTGTGGTGTGTGTGTGTGTGTGTGTGTGTGTGTGTGTGTGTTGTGTGTGTGTGTGTGGTGTGTGTGTGTGTGTGTGTGTGTGTGTGTGTGTGCATGTGTGTGAAATGAATCCTGGGAAGATTAAGGTAAACAGAGCAGTGGACCAACTGACAACAAATCCACCAATAAAAAGTCCAGCTCTCGTAAACATTGAGATGCGACCACTCCCCCCCTGCAGTCCATGTACACATTGAGACCCAGCAGCTGCCTATCCTTAAAGACCATTATGAGAGTGAGAGTGACAGAGTGACAGAGTGACAGAGACAAAGCAAAAGAGAAAAAAGAGAGAAACTAACAAAGATGGCAAAGAGAAAGGGAAAGCGGTATAGACAAATAATAAACCGAAGATACACACAGGAAGAGATAACGGACGAGAATGGAACTGAACGAGAGGAAGATAGAGTGAGATCGAATAAAGAGGGGTGCAGAGAGAAAGAGGGAATATAGAGAGAGAAAGCTTAGGGGGGCCGAGAGAGATAAAGAAAACACGCTAGGAAGAGAAAAGAATATAAATATAGCAAGAGAGCTGGAGAGGGCAAAAGAGAGCGAGATAGAGCTCTGTAAAGAGACGGAAAAACAGCGCTACCAAGACGGAAAGAAAGGAAGAAAGGGGGAGATAAATAGAGAGACCATAAAGAGAGCGATGGAGAGATGGATGAAGAAAGCAAGAGCAAGAGAATGAGTAATGCCTGGCACACACATAAAGATAATCGGGCTGATTTTGCCCCGATTTTCCCCCTTCCGAACACGGACAGACATCGCCCGATTATCTTAAGCTCTTAAGATTATTTTATAAGATTCTCTTGTAGTGTGTGGTGTGTTAAGAGTGAAATTCGGCCGACAATCGGCTCCGAAATCAGTCGGCGCCGACAATCGTAAATATTAAACATGTTCAATATTTACGATTGTCGGCGGAGAACGTTGTGGTGTCAAATCGTCTTGTGTGGGGGGGAAGCCGACAATCGGGAGTCCCCATTGACAAATCTTAATGTGTGTTGTGTGCTGTGTTTGGAATATCGCAGGACACCACACACAATACGATCAAAACTGTTAAATCACAGATTTTTTATCTTCATGTGTGGGGTCTCTCACAGATAAAAAATCGGTTGAGATTTATAAAATCTTTATGTGTGTGGCAGGCTTAAGATATAAAGAAGAGACGGAGAAAGAGAGAGGGGGGAAAAAGGGAACTTTGAAGAGGAGCAAGGGAGAGAAAGAGACCTAGAGAGAGATAAAAAAAAGAGACCTAGAGAGAGATAAAGAGAGACCTAGAGAGAGATGTAGAAGACCCTAAAGGAGCTCAGCTCAGCACTCCTCCGCGCCTCGCTCGCCCCGTGCCTGGCGTTTATCCGCTTTATTAGGTTATCTGGGCTCTACGGCTGTCTCCCAGTGCCAACACACACACACACACACACACACACACACACACACACACACACACACACACACACACACACACACACCACACACACACACACACACACACACACACACACACACACACACACACACACACACACACTTCTCGATTCATTACGGCCCTAACTGCTCACTTATGTTTATGCCCTCTTTAAATTAAACCGCAGATAACTAAGCACCTTAAATGACTGGACCTGGAGGGAGGGGAGGGAGGAGGGAGGGAGGAGGGAGGGAGGAGGAGAGGGAGAGGGAGGGAAGGGAGGGATGGCTAGAGAGAGGGGGGGGGGGACAGGAAGAGTAGGGAAGATGGGGGGGAGAGAAAGGCCGGTCGTTAAGCAGGGAATAAGGAGAAATTGTTTGCGAGTGTATTATCATGCATGTGTGGCTTTAACTCTGCTGTGCGCGCGCGCGTGCGTGCGCGTGTGCGTGTGTGTGTGTGTGTGTGTGTGTGTGTGTGCGTGCGTGCGTGTGTGTGTGTGAGAGAGAGAGAGAGAGATGGCATAAGGTTGGATTTTAACGGGCTCATCTATAGGACACTGCTTCCCATCATTAGTAATTCAATTTGCTCTTTATTAGTGTCTGTTATCAGTGGCCAGCCACTAGCTCCCGGCTGCTGCTGCCACCGCCGCCGCCCGCTCCTCCCCTCACTCCTCCTCTCCCATCCACCTCTCCTCCCCTCTTAGTCTGCCTCTCCCAATTCACCTCCCCCCTCCCTCGCCACCTCTCCCCCCCTACCCCCCCCCTCTCTGTCCACCTTTCCTCCCCTCTTCACTCCACCTCCCCTCCCCTCTCAGTCCCCCTCTCCTTCCCTTTACTCCTCCTCTACTCCCCTCTCAGTAACCTCCACCTCCCTTTAACGCCTCCTCTCCTCCCCTCTCAGTCCAGGTTTCCTCCTCACCCTCACTCCTCTCATTCCCCCTTCCAGCCTCCCTACAGACATCCACCTCCCCTCTCACCCCACAACTCCTCCTCCCCCTTTGCCTCTACCTCCCCAATAAATCTGCATCCTCTCCTCCTCACCCCAAACCTCCTCTACCTCCTCCTTTACTCTCCCACCTGAACCATAGACCCTTCTCGGCGCCTCACTTTAAATGAAATGATTGTGCACGTATGTTAAGCAGGGTGAGCTCATGAAACGAAATCATTAAAGAATGCAACAAAAAACAACATCCCGATCCTGATCCAATCACACACTCTTGGATGATGCTTCCCACCCTCAATTTGTATTTGGAAATAAAGCAACAAAATTAGATAAGGTCAGAATGGCATTTCTTTTCATCTTTGACTGATATGATGTGATATCAAGTCTGTCTACCGGCCACTTGCTCCCACGCACTAGGGGTCTACCTCCAGGTTGATGTGAATCTGTGTCTGGTTCTTTAGGGTGCTAGGGGTGTAGTCAAAGCCCATTTCAACATTTAACCAGGAACCTTTGCGATTGTAGCGCTGGAGAACTAGATGACAAACCCGTAACCTCGTAATTTGGGTTATCAAACATTATATGTTTCATAAGAAAACCTATGAAGAACAGTTCTAGTCAGGGGTAGCACACTTACAACAAACTTGAGAGACTTTGTGTTTGTATGTGTGTGTGTGTGTGTGTGTGTGTGTGTGTGTGTGTGTGTGTGTGTGTGTGTGTGTGTGTGTGTGTGTGTGTGTGTGTGTGTGTGTGTGTGTGTGTGTGTGTGTGTGTGTGTGTTAAATAAATGGAGAAGGTAAGTGCGAGTGTGGTGCAGACAGGCGAATAGACACGGGGCGCATTGGAGAAAATAAAAGCCTCATGCTAACAGTGATGGCTTCGCTAATGTCTTCTGACTCCATTGACTGGGAGGAGATTACACCCTGGGTGGACGAGAGAGAGAGAGAGAGAGAGAGAGAGAGAGAGAGAGAGAGAGAGAGAGAGAGAGAGAGAGAGAGAGAGAGAGAGAGAGAGAAGAGAGAGAGAGAGAGAGAGAGAGAGAGAGAGAGAGAGAGAGAGAGAGAGAGAGAGAGAGAGAGAGAGAGAGAGAGAGAGAGAGAGAGAGAGAGAGAGAGACAGAGAGACAGAGAGACAGAGAGACAGAGAGACAGAGAGACAGAGAGAGAGAGGCTAGGAACACAGAATGACCCCGGGAGGGGGAAGGGGGGGAGGGGCAATGGAGAGAGAGGGGAGAGAACAACAGTGATTGCTTTCCATCGGGTAAGGCCTATATTCTACAGTTCGTTAAAACAATCCAATTTGCAAGAGGATAATTATGCATTAGCTGTTGTTTTTATCTGGCGGCGGAAGGAGCGGTGCCACGTCTTGATAGCGCCAGCCCACCCCGCCGCCCTCCCCTCCCCTGCAAATTAACCACTATCGGCACTTGTTCACCATCACGGCTGGATTGGGCAATCAATTAACCCTCTCCTCCCCCACCCGCCTGTACCACCTCCCCCTGACAGCCAGCCACAAAACGACCCTCTGAGACACACTCGCGCACGCACACACATTCACATCTCATGCGCATACATACACACACACACACAGCTGCTGCTGCTGCTGCTGCCCAGGGTCCACTGGAAACGGCAGCGAGCAGATGAAACAGGGGAAGTAAGGGGGAGAGGAGATGGGTTGGGTTGCACTGTACCATGTAATGTCGTTTTCCCATCAAGGGGTGTTTGTTTGGGTGCTCATTAGAATAATCAGTCATGGCAATGAGGGATAAAGGCGAAAAAACACTGCTATGTGTGTTTTTCTGCTATGTGTAAAATTATGAACAACAGATGTACAGCAGCCTCAACTACAGTGCTGTACGTGACGCCGTCGATTGACTTGGCGAAAGAGGTCCCAATGCATTGATGGAAAAATATGACTTTTCGGGTATGTTTCATGTTATAAAACAGGCACGTTTTGAACGGGCACTGGCACTAGTATAAACTAAACCAGAGAGAAAACTGTCAATAAAAATCGGTCATCGTTGAACCGTCTACCTTTTCTGTGGGAGCCCGGCGAGAGGCGACGCAGTTTGTGTCTCCCGAAGGACACCAGCTCCTTGGGCAGTCCCTTCCTGGCGGCCAGGGGGCTCCTTGTGGCTGGAGGCGCCCGTCCCCGCACGGGGGTCCTGCTGCTCCAGACACCAGCCGGGGGACTGGTTCGCCTCTCGGACACACCGCCTGCCCCGCTGGGTGGCCCAGGAGGGGAAAATAGATAATCACATATTAGATCGATAGAACAATGCTTTTTATTGTGTGATAAAACAGCAATGTATTAAAACAAGAAGGATTTGTAAACTAGGAGGGATACACGCATTTGAAACCTACTGGTTAAAGGCCTGTATATACAATAGGCGTTATATATATGTATTTTTTATGAGCATTGTTTCACGGTCGAGGGAGAAGGCAACTAATGATGATGATCTATAGATATTTGAGGATGCATTTTACATTAAATTTTCTTTATGTTAAGGATTTTAATGTATCCATTATGTCATGTATATAGACAGAATAACACTTACATTTGTATGTAAGTCAACTTACATTTGTGTTCTGATGTATGTGCTACAGATGTCAAATAAAGAAATAAATAAACCCTATTTAACCATTGACTTAAGTAATGCTTTGCTGCCCCCTATTGACAAGATATAATATTTCCTCGACATGTGATTGTGCACCCAAACTACAAAGAGGAGGTTTGAGGGATAATTTCAATTTGGATGCCAGTTTGAAATCAAAAGATAATGCTGGATATTGATTAAAAATAAAAAGTCAAACAATAACTAAACGCAACTATGTTATAGCTAAAAGCAATATGGATTCAATGATATCGATGCAAGTAATCCTAACTGGTATCATACCACGGCCCCTACATTGGTCCAAGTCTATAGTGGTTTCCATGAACCAAGTGTGTGGCGCCCTTGAAGAACCCCTCATATGTCGAACCTTGATCAATGATACCTCCCATGTTTTAGTCCCATCCCAAAATACTGGGAAATGTATCTAATCCTAACAATTGAGCAGACACTTTATCTTATGGTTTAGTTACACGTCATAAACGAGCAGGTATGGATAGGGCACCTTGCTCAAGGATGCCTGTATGATCTGCGCAGTATCTCAGAACCTTTAGCTGGGAGTCAAACCCCCTTACCACTGACTAGCCTATCTTTTTTTTAATAGGTGCAGGTGTAACATGGAATATCAACTCTTTTAATGCCCACCTGCCAGGGGACTTGCGGATAATCTTCATCCTGCTGCGTAGCTTGAATCCCTCTGCTGATGAAGACGAGGATGAGGAGGGAGTTGACAGGGACGAAGGGAAACCAGGCGCTGATCCTACTCCCCCTCTAACCACTCTGGGGCATTTTTCCGAGGTCCACTGGAAGACGGTCGCACGTCGGGCCCCCGAGGCCCCAGTGGGACTCCTGCCGGCGGCCTTCCAGCGGTAACGACTGGTTGGAGTGCCGGCCCCAGGCCCTGATGCCCCTGCTGTTTTCCTGGTTCTCGCCCCAGGACTCTTCCTGGGGCCCTCTCCCTTACCCACGGCTTTCTTGGAGAGGACCAGGGCTTTGGGCGAGACAGCCTTCCGGATCAGCCTAGTCTGGCCCGGGGCTGACGAGGAGGAGGAGACCCATGTGTACTTTGAGGTCCTGTGGGCTCCTGTTGTCAGACTTGTCTTGGGGGACTGCTTCTTGGATGGGGCTCTCTTCACGCTCGCTGTGGAAGGGCCTCTACTGGGAGTCCCAGTGTTTGAGACCAAAGAGGGGACAGAGACCGCGTGTTTGACCGTGGATAGAGGCAGGGGCCCACTCTGCTCGGGATCCACATCCAGCGTCTTCACCCAAGTGAACTTTGACCTTTTGACCGGAGCCTGGGCAGCAAGGGCCCGGCTGGGCTGAGTGCTGGCGGTGAGGCGATGAGGGTGAGGTGCACCGGGCTGTGTGGAGCACGATGAGGGGGCATAATTAGAAGGGGCTGCCACTGACATGATTGCAGCCCGCTTATCCACAGGACTCGTTTCAGTTGCCGGGCAAGACTTTGTCTGGAACTTCCGGACAGTGGAAAGTACTTTTGAAGAACCAGAAGCATTTTTCCCTTGGTCTAAGGATGCTCTTCCTGCGGTGTGAAGTAAAGGTTCGGCTTTAGCTATTCTGCTGGTAGCGGTGGTGTTCTTATCTCGATTCTCTGTGGAACATTTAACACCCAGCAACGCATTGGCCCCTTTAAGTCTTGGGCTTGGATCTGGGCCTACCATCAGACACAGTGATGAAGATAGGGAAGAGGCAGGGGAAGGGCACCCCTGTCCAGTGGAAGTCTGACCTTTCTTATTAAGAGAGTACTTCTTTCGCCAATTCGCAAGAGACTGCGGGTTTCCCTCAACATGTGATGAACCCCGACCCCTGCCGTTGTTCGCCACCATTCCCGCTGGATCCACAGAGTGAACTGGAGCAGGAGGGTTGTTGCCATGGACACGCTTGTGGTCGTTGATGAGATCTAAAGAAAAGCGAAGGCGACTTTGAGTGGCATACAAAAAAAAGTATATATGTTTATATACATCTCCTTGCTGAATTAATCAGCAACTCTCAGAGGACGGTGCCTTTGGTTTACTAGCGCCTAACGCCAGCTATTGTAATTGACAGCTTATGGTTGGCAGCCTCTTTTTAGACCGAGGAGTACTGTGTTAGGCAAATTCAAATGACAGCTAAAATAAAAGAAGTACAACGACTGACTATGTTAACAGGGAACTGCACGAGAAATATAAACAATAAAAGTAACTTACTTTGAAGAATATCTATCTGCCTTTTCAACGCTTCTCTCTCTTCCATGTTGACGTCTTTCCGTGTCGTCATTGAGGAGCGACAGATCCCTCGCCGTCGACCTTCGTGAATGACGTAGAATGTTTACTTTGAACCACCGACCAATCAACGTTATGATTTGGGTGGAACGTCATTGAGTGGGTGTGTCCCTACGCCAATATTTTTGTTTTTATTCCGTCAGCCTAGCGTCAGATAAAACACTGAATATACCAAAATTAATCAGCTGTGAGGAGGAAGTTAAAAGTGTACAAAATAACGATTAACGCCAGGTAGTTTGCAGTTTTATTTATATTCGTTTTTATACTCTTGTATTTTATGTATTTGTCTGTAGTGTTCATGAGTATTTAGAAAAACGCAGTATAAAAACAATGTATTACTAAATTTAGTATTATTATACACCAGGTAGTTATACGAGTTAGCTGGATCTTTTACAAGTTACTGTCGCATTCATGACGACATGAGGTTGGTTGTTATCTTGTCAAAATGAAAGGGGAAGTAAAACCGTGAAACAACTTTTACCAACCAAGGTTTCGGTTGCCGAAGAAACAGCCGAACAACTAAATAAAGGTAAGTTGTTACCGCACTTAAATCATAAATGTTTTGATTATTGTATACATTATATCTGTTGAATTCTGTTGCATTGTCTCGACTGTTGCCATGCTTGTAACCTATCGTTTGGGAACTTCATTGCTTTATTTACACGTGATTCACCTTTCTTACAGCATGGAATCAACGAAGAGTGATGTTAAATTCTTCATCCTAACGAAGACAAATGATTCCAAACATGTCCAACCGGGTAGCTTATGCTATATCCCAAATTACAGATATGAATCTGAATTCATCAATCAAAAGAGACCCACAATACGTGTGACCGGCATGGGCTCCAAAACGGATGAAGTAGTATTGATTAGTGACAATGATTCCTTTTGAGTACGGAAAGAAGCTGAATTGCTTTATGCCTTGGATGGGAACGACACCAGACTGAAATGGTTTCAAGAGAAGACAGCTCTGAAATCAGCTGTGGGCCTCACTATAGATACTCGAGTCACTGTCATAGGATACAAACAGGACCGTCAAGGAATCATTCGTTACATTGGACCGCTCGCAGAATACACATATGCTAATCCCATATCAGGAACGTTTTTTGGTATTGAATTGCAGGTATGACTCCTTTACTATACCAAGAGAATGCAAACACACTTTTAAGATTTTGTATTCAATAAAAATAAGCATAACTTGCAATAACTGCTCACTGCAGTTGTGTTAAGAAAATAAAAGGTGTTGTCTGTCAACACATCACTGTACATTAATCCAGATGCCCAGATGGAGCAGTGGCTTTATCGTCGTCCGTCCTCTTTCTTTGCAGGGAAACGACAAAGGAAAAGGGCAGTATGGTGGGATCACATCAAAGTCGTTCTTCCATTGTGAGGAAAACAATGGCCTCTTAGTGCCATTCTCCAAAATCCAACCCTAAAGTGCCTACTTCCCTTACACTCTCAGCCCAGCAGGCCTCCTCCCAGAAACAGTCCAACCAAATAACCAAAGGAGAGACTGTTCGCTACGTTAATGATGAAAGCAGGGCGTTATGGCTAGTAATGGGAGTGGGAGAGCAGGATGGAGAGCCGATGGTCAACATTACCACAGTACGTCACTACTGAACATTTTATTTTTCTATTCTTTTTTTCAGTTGGAAAGGATTATTTTTAATATAATCCTCTATATTGTATCTATTGTGCATTTATTTAGAGTAGTCAGAGTTTGATTTTCAATTTCTTTACACCGTTTCATTTACATTTCCTTTCAGACTTCTAGAAACAACTCACTTTACCTCTGCGGCAGCCCCTTGTTTTCTGTATCGCGATATACTCCATAAGCAGTTTCCGTTTCTCTGTCTTAACAGGATAATAAAACGATCGACGTTCCAATGAATTGTGTTGCCAGGGTGACAACAGAATACAAAGGTTTGAGCTTTTCTATCGTAAGAAAAAGTTGAGATGTACTTTATTAACCTGATGATAATTTGGTTGTCACAGCAAAAAGTACAGGAAGGTAATGAGAATCATGAATTGATTTATATATTTTGAAATTAAGGAAATATAAGAAAATATACAGAAAATATCTATAGCCACAATAAGAGCCGTAGAAATGTAGGTGCAAAAATAAATGTAAACATTAGCGACGAAGACATTGCATGAAAGTCTCCCCAAATGGAAACCATACACTTTTACACAATTTTCTAATAATTCAGTGAGATGCCAGAGAAGCCTCTGTTGTTGTCAAATTCTTCCCCCCGACCCCCCAGAGCCCAATGCCCTCTTATTGCCATTCTCCAAAATCCGACCTAAAGTGCCTACTTCCCTTACACTCTCAGCCCAGCAGGCCTCCTCCCAGAAACAGTCCAACCAAATAACCAAAGGAGAGACTGTTCGCTACGTTGAGGATGAAAGCGATGCGTTATGGCTAGTAATGGGAGTGGGAGAGCAGGATGGAGAGCCGATGGTCAACATTACCACAGTACGTCACTACTGAACATTTTATTTGTAATTCTTCTTTTCTGTTGGAAAGGATTCTTTTAAATATTATTCTCTGTATTGTGTCTATTGTGCATTTGTTTATAGTAGTCAGTGTTTGATTTTCAATTTCTATACACCATTTCATTTGCAATTCCTTTCAGACTTCTAGAAATGACTTTCTTTACCTCTGCCACAGTCCCTTGTTTTCTGTATCGCGATATTCTCCATAAGCAGTTTCTGTTTCTCTGTCTTTACAGGATAATAGAACGATGGACGTTCCAATGAATTGTGTTGCCAGGGTGACAACAGAACACAAAGGTTTGAGTTTTTCCGCATAAGAAAAATATAAGATGTACTTTATTAATCCGATGATTATTTGCTTGTCACAGCAAAAAGTACTGGAAGGTAATGAAAATCATAAATTGATTTAACTTTTTTGAAAATAATGAAATATAAGAAAATATACAGAAAATATCTATGCACACAATTAGAAAGGTAGAAATGTAGATGCAAAAATAAATGTAAACATTAGCGACCTAGACATTGCATGCAAGTTTATCTCCAATAGAAAAAACATACATTATTGGACGCAATTGTCTAATAATCCAGTGAGAAAGCAGCCAAAGAAGCCTCTGTTGTTTCCAAATATGCTTCCCTGACTACCAGAGCCCAATTTGTTCCTGGGGGCCAGCGCGGCCTCGATGGAACCACAGACATATCCTGAAACGGTTCTCGGTGTGGACTCCCTGATTGAGTTAAACTTGGCTGATGGCGTCGGCTATGGGGTGATCCGCTGGATTGGTATGGTGCCTGACCGAAAAGATACGCTGTGTGGCCTGGAGCTGGTAAGCCTCACCAAAACCATCTCTGAATCAGTCTGGAACTTTCTCTTCTGGTCGTAGTGTCTTGGAAAGGGGGATGGGCTTAGTTGGTATTGTTTTTTTAATTAATCTCTTTATATATAAAGCTATTTAGGAATTTAAGGAGACAGAAGAAGTTCAAAGTGTTTATAGATAACATCTAGCCACCCTCTTTCTAGCCCGCTGTTCCTTCTTACCTTGAAACTGTTGCTCAATCTCTCCTGTAGGAGGAACCGCGGGGCACGAGCGACGGCACGTTTAAAGGGCAGCGCTTCTTCAGCTGTCCACCGAAGAAAGCCTTGTTCGTTAAGCTGGAATCCTGCCGGCCAGACACGCGCTTTTTCAGTCCATCGTCGACCAAGCCCAGCATTACGTTTGCCCACCAGAAACACGGTCAGGATCAAGAGCGGATGTGATTATAGCTTGTGTCTCGCTTTCTTGGTGCGTCTCGTTTAAGCGTCCATTTTGGGTGCCTCTTTGTGTAAAGTTTGCATGAATTAAGAAAGCCGAGGATGAAGGTAGCATTGTATAACTTGCTAGCATGATAGCAATTCTGAATGCCATCGTAATTTAAAATATATATATATTTTCTTTTACAAGTATGCATTTGTAGTTCCTTATACGTAGGTTTCTTTAAAAGGTACAGTACGTTTATTAAAGCACACTGTGATTCAAGTTGGAAAGGAGCTGGTCAGTGCTACTACAACAGAAGGCTGTTGGCATCATCAGAAAAATCATGAGGAAAGTCACTGAAATTGAAAAAGTCAGCATTGTATGCTGCATTGTCACACCACCAGGTGTGAGTGTGATTCGCCTTACAAGCGTTTCGAAAATCTGCCCCATATGACATCACTAGTGGGCGTGTTCACCTAGATCTGTGCTGGATAGATCAGTCTACCAGCCTACCCAGTGGACTGAAGCAAACGTTGCTCATCTATGCAGCACAGATCTCGGTGGACACGCTCACTAGTGATGTCATATGGGGCAGATTTTCAAAATGGCTTGTAACGGCTAATCACCCTCACACCTATGATATATCCCCTTTAACTCTTTAATGGGATTGAATTAAGGGATGTGAATGTTTGGTCTAATCCTTAGAAGATGAGGACACAAGGTACGAAGGCCCCTGTGAAACCGTGGACCATATCAAGACAGACCAGGTGGACCGGATTCTGATTGGTCGGATGAAGGGCATTCAAGGCCACTGTAACTCCTGCTACATGGATGCTGCCCTCTTCAGGTCTGGGGAATGATGGCATTTATAACAGTATATGAGATAAGGGTTTTCCTGTGTTTGCCCAGATCTGTGGGTCGATACTTGTTGTTGGTTGACTGTCAAGTCTTTTTTTCGAGTCTGAGGTTAAATGTCTGCACCAAAACCAAGAAAAAATCTCGAATGTCCTATCATACTTGCAGTTAAAGTAGTATGACAACGGCATATGAGACCGGATAGTGTATTGTCTTGCCAAAAAGTACTGTGTTTGAATCACAACGTCTAGTGCCTAATCTCTAGGTATCCTAGAGCAAGATGTCTTAACTCTGCTCTGTTAATGATTGATTGATTTTATTTTGTGTTCACCCTGTAAAGTGTCTTTTGAGCCCAGAACTCAGCTCCATCGGTTCTTCCCCTCTTTCTAGTTTGTTCTCTTGCACCTCTGTGCTGGACTCCCTGCTGTTTAAGACACTGAAACCAGAAGACGAAGAGATCCAGAACACCCTGCTACGCGACATCGTCAACCCTCTCCGCAGGTGAGTGGGAGCGACAAATGACGAACACCGTTTTGTCTTTGGCCCTTTATTCATTCGTGAAGAACAAATCAACTTAGGCTGGGAGCTTCTGTATGGTACACAGTCGATATTGTACATTTATATGTAAGTGCTGAACACAAGTTTCTAAAAGTTACAGCAAACAAACATGTTTTAGGTATGCATTTGTATGCACTATTTATTTGTACCTTAAACTTGGAAGTACTTTCTGTTGCTGTGGCTGTGCAGTAAGGGTTTTGTGGAAGGGAAACACATCATGAAACTACGGCAACAGCTCTTAAACCATGGATACAGCCATACCTTCACCACGCATGAGAAAGGTAAGCCGAACGGAGACCACACACACTGCTTGAACACGAGATGTTATCGCTCTTTTTGGCTTATACTCTTTGTTTGTTTGTTTGTTGTTGTGATGTCCTCAATTGGTTTAGTGTGGTCTGTGTGTGGGTTTTAGTATCCTCAGTTCGTTAGTGTATTCACATGTCAGTCTCTAACTTTGTGGTATGTCTTAACTCAGTGTCAGTCTGTAACTGTGTGGTATGTCTTTACTCAGTGTCAGTCTGTTACTGTGTGGTATGTCTTCACTCAGTGTCAGTCTGTAACTGTGTGGTATGTCTTCACTCAGTGTCAGTCTGTTACTGTGTGGTATGTCTTCACTCAGTGTCAGTCTGTAACTGTGTGGTTATGTCTTCACTCAGTGTCAGTCTGTTACTGTGTGGTATGTCTTTACTCAGTGTCCATTTGTAACTGTGTGGTATGTGTCTTGCAGATCCAGAAGAGTTTCTGACCATCATCATGCAGCACATTATGGCGTTGGAGCCGCTTCTGAAACTGTAGTTACAAATCTTTTATATTATCTAATGATTTTTTTCCGGAACCTTCTTACAAAGCAGGAAAAGACAGTCGGATGCAAAGCAAGATACAATTTCTATAATGAATTAAACCAGACAGCTTCGGAGAACTCAACAAGATAGGAGCTGTAAGAATATTTAGGATTATAGGCAACCACCAGCGAGTGAAGAGTACAGCTGTGCTACTAGAACCGCACGTCAAATCTAAATCACTAAAGCAAAAGTAATGGGCAAGATAAGACCGGTATCTCTCAACCATCACGGTTGATATGTACCGCACGGTACCGTGTCTAGAAATCAGGTTTTCCCATTAGAGAACCACAGTACCGTGGACATTGTTAAAAGGCATAGTATAAGCAGCTAGTTTTTTTTACGAATAAAACATTTAGCCAAAAGCATCAGCTTTCATTCAACATTATATTTGTAGAATATTAGCACTTGACGGTTCCTCTGTGGCCTGTTCATGTTCCGCAGCTCCGCAGCGGGAAAGGTTCAGGAGAGCTACTGCTACCAGATCTTTCTGGACCAGAACCACAGCCTGATTCTGCCCACCATCCAGCAGCTGCTGGAGCACTCCTTCCACAGCAACGGACTCAAACTTGCGGAGGTAGGCGGCTGGCATCAGGCAATGTAAAAGTTTAGGTTATGTTTGTTGTACTCTTTGTCAAATGCTTTGGAATTTAAGTATCATTTATTGGGGCATACATACTTTTGACGATGACGAAATAGTTCCCCTATCAAATATATTATTTCAATACAATGACGGTTATTACGATGATTTTAGTTAGATTTCAGACATTATTCAATAGCTTATGTTACAATGAAAAAGGACATCTCCATGGAATTCCTCCTTTACAGATATGTTACCACTTTATTCCAATAGGTGGCAGTATTGCGTTATTATTTGCTGATATTAAGGCTGTGTGAGTAGTCTGTGGTGGTGTATCTGCATGAGATTAATGAATACGGGGTCCATCTCCAGGCGCCCTCCTGTCTCATCCTCCAGATGCCTCGCTTTGGGAAGAAGTTCAAGATGTTTGATAAAATCATTCCGTCTCTGGAGCTGGACGTCACTGACCTTCAGACCGAAGGTCTCTGCACATTCATGAGCATACTAATTAGGACTAGCCCAATCCAATGAGATACCATAACTGTGTGTGTCTTGCGTCTCTCTCAGGTCCTCTATACTGCATTCTCTGTGGACAAATAGCCCTAATAGAGTGTACAGAATGCTTTAAAGACCCCGTCTTCAGCCAAACAGGATTCAAGGTCTTTTGCGAGACCTGTTCTGCTCAGGTAGGTTCACTCCCTTAGCCAGGCATCGGCCAAACCAATTTGCTCAGTTAATTTTCGGTTCCCAAGGGGCTTTATCAACGGGCCCACACCAAAATGCCTCTGGATGCAATTGGATGGTCCTACAGACACTAAAGAGCAACGAAATGTGCGTTACATCAGAGGCAGCGATCTTGTTGGTTTGTGAAAATGCCGCTCAGCAGTGCGCCCATATGACGCTCCTATGCCTTCATATTTATCATCCTATCAAACCCGCCCCGTATTAGATAAACGGTTGTGATTGGCCAGGACCCGGTCAAGGTCTGCTGGAAATTGGTCTGAACTGGACTGGGGCCAGACGCCTATGCCAGAGCAAAATAAAGCATGAGCCTGCAGGTTTGTCTGGTCCCAAGGCTAACAGTCCCACTTATGATGTCACAAACGGGTTGTTTTTGAAATGGCTTGTGTTGGATAATTAACAGCACACATGGTGGTAGTAAAATTCTATTTTTTTTTCATTTGAGTAACTGAATATTCGTCTGTCATGCAACTATTTATATTTTTATTTCCACACGTGATAAAAATTGCCCTGGAGTGATCACAAATGCCCCAGAAACATATTACACAGGGCAATTACAGCCCATGTGGTCCAGGTTTGTGTGAGGGGGGGGCTCCCTGGGGGGGGTCTATCACCTGACTCCCATGTCTCCCCCCACATGTAGGTCCACTGCCCCTCCGAGCGTAAGGCTCACAGCCTCAGCAAACTGCTGCTTCCCAAGGGTTTCAAGGAGTCCCTTCGTGTTCCCCGGGAGAAGCTGGAGCTGTTTGCTGTGCTCTGCATCGAGACCAGCCACTACGTGTCCTTCGTCAAGCACGGACCAAAGAGCCAGGACTGGATCTTCTTCGACAGCATGGCGGACAGGGAAGGTGTGCTACGCAGTCCTACTGAACTTAGCCAACTATTTTTACACCTCTTTTTTTTTAAGCAGATTTGTTCTTTTTTTTTCGGGGGGGGCCCCAAGATGTTTCATTTATAATTACATTACCTGATTCACAATAAGCCACCGCTTAATATCTTTGCACAGAAAAAGCAAAAAAATAAATTCCTTGAAACAGATACAAAAATATCTTAAAACGCAGACACGTTCCATGTTTGTTTATGTTTTAACCAAAAACAGGACCCTAATACATACAAGTTTACTAATGTTAATATACATAGTAAAATGTTTTATAGTATGTGTAAATATAAACAGTTGTACTTCACATTGGATATCATTCTGTGTCCCGTGCTCTAGGGGGACTAAATGGATATAACATCCCCATGATCCAGGCCTGTCCCGAGGTGGGAGAGTACCTGGACATGCCCCCTGCAGAGCTGGCCAATCAGGTGCCTCGGGACATGAAGGGAGTGGCCAAGCGTCTGTTCTGTGACGCGTACATGTATCTGTACAGGAACCCTGGGATGGAATTTTATCGCTGACGTTTTGATAAAAAATAATATACAAGTATGATGACACAAAAATATGTGCACCAGAAGTCTATGCAATCTCATAATCATTATGTTTTTCGATTTGTTTAATTAGACAGGTTCATTCTTTGTATCCAGTTGTAAGATGAAATATGACCTTTTGCTCTATAATCTGACGATACTGCACTTTGAGTTGCATCCTTTCAATGAAATGCATATTGTTCTTTAGATATTCACAAGCATTATTTGTTTATTTGACTAGGATATTTACATCCTAATTTCACTCTTGGGCAAATCTTACTCCATGTTGGTGCCCTCATGGTAAGAATCTAATTTGATTTGGGAACATGGACCAATTTACTGAAGACATTTGTAGGCTATGTATATTGATTATTTTGATATTTATTAAATGGGCTTGTTGGGCTTTTTGGTTAGATTTTTGTAATTTTGCATATGGTCATATATTTTTTATTGAATTCAAATGTATTGAATCCTGTATTAATCAAATCTGTAATCGTCTTATCCCAGCTTTATAATCTTTACAATAATAAAACAAATAGGAAATACACTGTTATCTTTGAACAAAATGGACTACATTGATACAGGGGCCTGTCCATGGTGCGGTGGGTGGCATATTGCCCTTCTTCATCTTAACTGACAAGCTTTAGGACCAAAGCCCGGAATATAATTTCCACGAGGGTTAGAGATAGTCACAGCGACTTGTGGGCGGTTTAATGAGGTGAGTCGCGTGGAAATGCAATCATTCACGTTGTATATTGCTGACCATAACTGGAAGCGGACTATTGGAGGGCTTGTGGGACACGGACGAGTTCGGCTACCCTATCACTGCAGCCATCGAAGACAAATGCGGTGCTTCATTTGGTCCAAACTTTCCATTTTGACTGCAAATTAGAAGTATAGCAAGGCCTTTAGTCTCGACATGCCAAACCGACAGATTGTCTTTCATGCATCGTGGATGTTCATATTGATCATTCATAATGATTTATGAAGTGTCAATGGGTTTGAAGCCCCTTTTCAGAAACAGAAAACCCTCACGCGAACATAAATGTAGGCTAATAATTGCTAATGAATAGTTCATGTAGAACCAAATGATACGCATAGGGCATATGGAATATTATGAGATAAATTGTGCAGAGTTCGACGGTGCTCATATTAGCTGCTCCGTAGTCCAAGAACCGCAACTGGAGGGGAGTCAGATCTGTGGCAGTGGATGGTTAAATCTGTCAGACGCCGAGAGGGTTAAACATCGATCTATGCTGTAAACCGTCTTATAAAGGAAGGGACTAGAATAGTTTACTCATGAATAAAAGATCAATGGGAGGCTCGCAGGACGGGGAAATGTCAGGGCAGATGGAAAAGATTGAGGAAGGACGGATGGAGAGGATGTGGGCCTATTGTTTGTGCAACGTGAAGCAGGGAGAGTGCATTTCCATTAGCCGACACGAGGACATTAGCAGTAGAGGATGTAGGTGTGATGGGACTTTAACTGCATTTTGGCTAGCCTATGACTAGGCCTAGTTAAAAGAAAAAATGAGAAGTTGGTTCCATTTACTCCCTTCCTTGAAAGTTTAACATTTTTTCATTCCATCTATAGAAAAGAGAAACAATGATCATAGACGAAAGATAGGCTGCTATAAATATTCTTGGTGTTTTCCAGTGTTCAAATAAATATATTATAGGCCTATCAACCGTTTTCCCCATGGGATTCCTTGGCAGCGCATTCTCCTCTACTCTCTTTCCATACCGTCCAACAGGACTTGACCTATCTCCGGACTCGGAGCAGCCTTTGATGTAGGATGTATATGGTTCTCGTCAGCGTTAAATTAATTCAATAAGGAAACCACGGTGCCAAATACTCGAATGATCAGAAATGTCCGCATTGAAGTGTCGACATCCACGGACCGCTCGCCTCTCTCGGCCCCCTTATTATCATACAACTTTCGACATCTTGTCCTTTCTCTCTCTCTCTTCGTTTGATCGCGCCGTCCACTCTTTGCCCTTCCTGTGATCGCTCTGCGGAACGACCTCTAGTTAAAATGGACGAGGTGTAGCATCTGCTCGTCCTCGGTGGTGTAGACTACAATGCTACACTTTCACTTTCTGTTTCATATTCCCGAGGGCACCGCAGGATACAGTAGGGAGAATGGCAGTGTTCCAGGATTTTCACAGTAAAAACTGTCAACGTTTAACTCCAATCCCTCGATACATTCAATTTCATGTAGAACCTATTTTGTATATGACTTAGTTGACCTGCCAATTAGCAGATCCAGATGTTGTGCTTGCAATGTCAATGAGGACTTTTACCTTGCACAACTGGAAGTTCCCCCTATGGTCTCTGAGACACAGCCATGCAAGTTGCTGGTCAATCCTCAGCACCTCCTTAAAGGTGTAGGTAGCCTTGAGAACGATACCCAACCGCTGTCTGCTCCTCCAATGGCCTACTAATTTGGTCTTGAATGAGTCTGCAAACGAAGAAAAATGGTAAACATTTGAACACATTTTAAAGTAAATGTGATTGGTTAAAACACACATTAAAAAAAACACATTAGTGATTTAATAAAATTCTGCAGGTTTGCAATGCTATTGCGCAATCAAGTAATACATGTGTATTGTAAGAATATAATCTGGGATAATAAAGTACTGTAATGACAGGGCACTGTCTGGAAAGATGAGGATTTGTCCACTATTTAATGGATAAGTGTCTTCTTTTCCACTCCGAAATAAATGTACTGTTTGACTGATACATGTAGGACCCTACTTGATTATGCATTCAACACACCTAGGACTCTAGACCTTGTTACAACCTGTCATGTGAGCTGTCATGGACAATGACTCAAGGTCTGATAGAAGTTGGCTCATCCTTAACAACATGATTGAGCACGTTACGCTTCACATATGAGGTTATAACACGTGATGGTCTTTCGTGTTTTACCGCTGCTTTCGTTACTCATTGATCATCAATTAACAAAGGCGCCACTGGTCGGCCTAACTTGATTCCACCCACGAAGCGGATCTTAGCCATCTATAGACCCCATCGTGGAAAGCTGCAAGATCTCTGTGCAAGCACGTGCGTTTGTTATAAGAACCTCGTTCTGCAGGCAGCCCCCTTGACACTTTCACTTTCTGTGCACAGTGAATAGCCTTAAGTGTGTGGTAGGTGACTAGTTTCATAAACACTCCCCAAAGACAACGCCTTTTGTAAAGCATGCATTGTGTTTGGATGGTTGCGGGATAGTTCAGTGGCTTTGGGTGTTGGGGACAGGGTTTGATTCCCAAAGTCCACTGCCTACCCGATGGCATTCTTGCACCATTTCCCCTACTTTACCTGTAGGCCTACCTTTATTCACTGCAAGTCATTTTGAATAAATTCCATCCTATCTTCCCTGCGACCCACACGCACACACAGCCTCTCCCTCTCAATGAAGATTATAGAGGGAAGTGTGATACAAGCAGAAAAAGATAGAGCCTGTGTGTGTGTGTGTGTGGTGTGTGTGTGTGGTGTGTTGTGTGTGTGTGGTGTGTGTGTTGTGTGTGCGTGCGTGCGTTGCGTGCGTGCGTGGCTGCGTGCGTGCGTGGGCGTGCGTGCCGTGCGTGGGCTGTCGTGGCCCGTGCGTGGCGTAACGTGTTGTGTGGTGTGTGGTGTTTCGGTGCCTGTGTGTGAGTGAGTGAGTAAGGGATCGAGTGAGTGAGTGAGAAGTGATCGATGTAAGTAATTGAGTGATCGGGCGAGTAAAAAGGTTTGTCTTCACAATCACTTGGATCATTCAGTCTCTCTGCATCAAACAATAGTCCATCTTAACAGAATATTAAAGGTCCCAATGCATAACTATTTCACTTTATGAGGTTTTCTGACCTTAATATGAGTTCCCATAGCCTGCCTCTGGTCCCCCGGTAGCTAGAAATTGCGTGCACTTGCTATCCTGCTCAGCCTTTGAAAAAACAAAGCTCACACGCGCCGATTTGGAATTTTTCCCCGGATGTCGTTCATACACACTTCTTTGTTATTTGGATAACCGTTCTGCTGTTGGTGTTATGGCGCATAACATTATCTCAGCCATGGTTGGGGAAAGGAACTTTGGCTTTGACTCCATGAAGTACATGAACCGCGACATGGAGGAGATAGGCATTGGTGCCCGCGATTGTCTCCCACTGAAACCCCGCTATACGCTGCCCGCTGCCGAGGTACCACCGCCACGGGGCACCAGTGCCTTGGGGCGGTGGTGCCTCAGCGCTGCTTTGGCTGCCGAGGCGGTGGTCCCTCGGCAGTGGGCAGCGAGGCTCCGGTGGTAGGCAATCGTGGTCAACAATCAAGGGCAACAATCGAGGGCAACAATCCCTTTCTCCTCCATGTGGCGTTTCAGTCTACTTCAGATTAATGGACGTGGAAGAACCAGAGACGTCGGGAGAAACCAACGCAGTCCGTTTCATAATATCTTCTGAAGGCGCACACAGCTTTTGACCATGATAATATATATTATATGATATAGATATCTATGTGTTATATGATATTATTTAGAAATAGAGCTCCAGGACTCCCGCCGGAGCACCCGGAGTGTTCTCGAATATTTACAGAACAAGGCAAATGACTGTGTGCGCCTCGCAATTGCGATACATCCACTGTAAACAGAGCGCATACCGTGGCTGCAAGCTGCTCAGGGCCACACCCCCACCCTCCTCCTTGACCCGCCTCTCTCCTCCTAATTTGCATTAAAGCTACACACACCAAAACGGCGCGTTTGGGAAAGCTCAACTGGCTGCCGACTGGCTCGTAGTGTGGCTGTAATTCTGCACCACGGCTGAATTTCGGGAACGTCTTCAAATACTTTGTTAGGGGCCCACTAATATCTATATTAAAAACATCCATAAAGTAGCATGCCATGGGCCCTTTAACAAAATGACAATAAATATATGTCAGAAAACCATTCCATCAATAATCACCACCTAGGACACAACAGAATCCAAGCAAAAACCCCCAAGTTAGCACACTGCTTATGCTAACAGCACAACGATGTCCCTTCATTCCTAAGCTTCAACCTACAACAACATTAGGACATGTGTGCTTGAATGTGATGCTGCCCATTAGGCCATCGAACCTTTCCTAATCACACACCCACGCAGCTCAATGTTGGGACAAGGGGACAATGTTCTGCATGCATCCTCAGATAATGATGGTTAATGCAGCCATGTTTTGTACCATAATCGCCAATGCCTTCTCAACACCATGGCAACAGCGGTGTCTTGGAGGAGCGGCTCTCGGCAAACAGAGAGGTGATCAATGAGATCTCTTCAAAAAAAGCGACATGAGTCAAATCCTCAATTAGAGGCCTAATTAGGACATTGTTTAGCCTTCATTAATGGATGTCCTCATTAAGGCACATTGAGTCACCACACAGACCTTTTTAGGTCATAAAACCCCAAAACATCACGCATTGACTACTGTAACCTTCTCTTTGGTCTGCCCCTCAAGTCCATCCGTAAACTCCAACTGGTCCAGAACTCTGCCGCCCGGCATTCATCACCAAGAACAAGCCACCATTATCACATCACTCCTGTCCTTCAGCAGCTTCACTGGCTCCCGGTCAAAACACGCATCCACTTCAAGATTCTGCTCCTCCCCTTTAAGGCCCTCCACCACCTCGCTCCACCACACGTATCTGGACTCCTACACACCAACACACCCATCCGCACTCTCCGGTCTTCCACTTCCATTCAGCTCACCGCGCCACCCGCCCGCCTGGTTACCATGGGGTCCAAGGCCTTCAGCTGATCTACACCCCCACCTATGGAACGCCCTCCCACCTGACATTCGTAATTCTGACACCCTTTCCACTTTCAAGTCTAAACACACATCTAAAAACACATCTCTTTAAACTGGCATATTGCCATCGAATCATTGTCCATCACCCATTTCAACCCACCTGTGTAATTGTTGTCTTGTTCTGTTTTTTTATTATTGTTTTTTTTGTTCTTTTTAACTCTGCCCTGTAAGGTGACCTTGGGTGCTCTGAAAGGCGCCCTCAAATAAAATGAATCATTATGTATTATTAAACCAAATCCATTCTGTGTAATTTAGATGTGATGAATTTGCTCTCCAGACGAAAGACTTTGTGGTGACGTTTTGACTCGAAAGTGATCAACCGATCCACCACAGACAAGAGCTTATTTATGTAGGCTCCTCCTTACAGGAGTGGTGACCTTAAAGGTCTTGACGAAACTTGACCTTTGTTTTTTTCTTCTTGACCCGATCACAGAGCTCTGACAGGATATCTCTCTACAATACTCTATGCTCCTTAATTTCAAGTGGAGCAGTCTAGTGAAGCTCCTCCCAAACCATCTCAGTCTTGGTTTAAATAAATAAAAAGGACATCCTATGCACTGTACACACCGGTGAAACACGCTAACCGATACAGTAGGAAATAACAATACAGCGTTTACAGTACTATTTGATCATTGTGTTGTTCTGTGTGAAAAATAGAGCGCAGAGAAGATGGAACTCCTCCATCATATGAAATCACACTGCTGGAACGAGTAGTGCCTGTGCGCATGTGCGTGTGGGCGCCGTGGTGCCGCACATGTGTTTTCGCAGCCTTGTAGCCGTTTTCTGTTTCCTCCCAACTAATAGCATAGGTGGGTTGGGTGGCCCTAATAGGTGTGTGTACATGAAAACAGAGGATGTGTACAGAGTGGTGCGTTGTACAGCACCCCAACAGCAGCATGACAACCTGCAGAGCTCTGTGAATGCTGACTGGGAGCCCTGGGGGGGGGGTTCTCCTTTATCTATAGGAGGAGCTCCAAGTGAGAGAGAAGCTTGTTTGTTGTGTATGCACTGCATCACAACACCAGCATCCCTCTGCCTTTCCCTCTCTCTCTCTCTCTGTATTTGGATTTGTAACCATATACGTTACTACTGGGGGTTCAACCCGCATTAGTTTGTTCATTTTTGTTGATAAGGCATCCTTGATAAGGATCTAAACCTCAATAACAAGAGAATGTGACATGAATTTTAACATTATGCACAAAATATATTGTATTAATCTCAGGTGGGCATTCAGGAATGTGCTAATGAATGAATGTAGGCCTACTTTATTCGTATTATTTCCCTTAGCCCAAAGCTTTTCACCAAAGTGACAGATGCAAATATGAATAGTTGTCATCAAGGTGCAGGTCAGTGTTAGGGCATCTTGCTCAATGATGGCAGGCTGCGAAGATTGGGGATGGAACCTAGAACTTTTCTGCTAGGGGTCAAATATTATACTATCCTGGCCCCGATATCCCTTTTTT
>OLKM01000008.1:886697-904197 GCA_900291075.1 Melanogrammus aeglefinus
AGTGTTATGATTGGCTTGAATGTCAGGCCATTCTGAATTTGTTACTATTTTGAAGAGAGAAGATTTGGATGGATTTGACGCTGCTGTTGTACGGGACATGCCTGCTGATGGAAACTCTTCCTGTGGGGAACATCTGCAGCTCTGCATGTTGTCACAAACAGTTTCACACACAATGTAACACACACACAAATCACTTTCCCACACAAACACACCCACACAAAACAAAAACATCTTCAAAAACATGCAGACTCTATTATACTCTCTAGTTTACATACCAACACACAGATACACATAACTGTTATACATACACATACACTATAAGTAATAAATGCTCACAGCTAAATCACGAAATTTACCACAGACTAGACAACTAACAAAACATGCAGAGACATTCTCTTACACTGACAAACGTTGTTTGTGTGGGGCCGCATGGGAGGAAAGCTGGAAAAACAATGGGACAGTCAGACATGGTCCAGGCCCTCCAGGGCCTAGACCCTCCACGGTCTGGGTCCCCAACAAGGTTGTCCTTAGCCTGCAAGTTATTCTCCATTCTGAATGGTTTATAGGGACACTCCGGTTCACATAGACACTCAACTTGCAATGTCTCTTTCCTGGATAGTTTGTTGTCCCTTGTGTGTCCCCATATACTCCCAGTGTGCCATGTCTTTCTCTGTCCTGCATGGTTTGGTGACACCTAGTGTGTCCCCACATACTCTTAGCCTGCCTTTTTCTCTTTCTCGTGCATGGTTTAGAGATACAGCCCGGTCCACATTGACTCGCCTGCCCCTGTTTATTGTCTTATTCTGTTTACCTGTTCTAATCTGTGATCACAAAGCTCCGCTGGAGTTCTGTCTAGAACATTAATCAACGTAAAGTGATATAGTGTGTGTGTGTGTGGTGTGTGTGTGTTGTGGTGTGGTGTGTGTGTGTGTGTGGGTGTGTGTGGTGTTGTGTGTGTGTGTAGGTGTTGTGTGTGCGTGCGTGCGTCGTGTGATGCTGGTTGACTCTGAAAATGCAAATATCACCCTTACCAGATATACTATTTCAACTTCTGAGCCAAAATTGAACAATTCGATTTTGTGCTACATACATACAACATATGTCCATGTGTTTTGACAGAACGTGACAAACATTCTGCAGAAGAAAATGTATCCCAATATGATTGGGTGGGGAGATATGCTCAAGTAAAATAATTACTTATTTGATTAAAACGAATATGTGTTTGGATTAGAGATCTACATATCAAAGCTCCTTCTTTTGATGATATGAAATATTTGAATGGATACGATGTCGCCACTTGTAAGCCTATTTGTCTACCGAGACATCAGCACATAACACCATTCACCAAAAAACTGTGGAATATTTGACGCAAAGGAAGTCACGACGAATTAGCCAACGGGAATCAATAATTAAATTATATCTTCTTCACTGTTATTCCATTTGGCTTTGAGACTATGCGCAGGAACGCACGTGTCATAGCCTACCTTATTTAAGATCGCACGCCCAGTCGCCTACTAGTCGTGACCATACGTCGACTAGGACAGACTTGCACACTGAGCAGCTTGGAAACTGTACTCCCATCCTGTTAATGATCATTGAATCTAGATAGGGTCTGCAGCTTTTTGTTCCCCTTAAACTCTCACGCCGCCCTCATCGCATCGCACCTTGGTTGGGTCGAGTCCCGTCTCTCTCCCCGTGACGTGCGTGTGGGACACTTGCTTGCCGCTAGAATGGTGCACCTCGTCTTGGCGAGAATCAATGCCCTGTTTCTCTTCAATTAATCAGTTGAGCTCTCGGAGCTGAACAAAATAGAGTTTATTTTTGGGGCTATTTCATTCCTCGACGGATTCGATATTCCCACGGCCCAAGGAGAACACGATGCTCATCTTGAGAAGTTCTGCGCCGAAGTGGATATCCGCTCTGTTCCACTTCTGTCTCTGGCTCCAGTGGTTGTCGATGTTGGAGAAGGTGAGTCTCTCACCATATACAGCAGCCTATATCATTTGATTCTGGCACAATTCAACAATTTTTCACATTTTGTTATTGGAGGAAATTGGTTAAGTGTTAAATGCATTTTATTTGAGAATATAGCACGGTTGTGGTTTTTTTTCTAGGCTATAGGTAAAGGGTTATAATTCCAAAAAAAGTTTTTAAAAATAAAGTAGTGTATTTGCTATCATTCAATTCCTCCTCCCTGTGTTTCTTAAAGGTTGGGTATGGAATTCTCTTTTTTGGCCATTTTTGCAAAATTACTTGAAATTCTTATCATAACCCACTTACAGCCACTGAGTTAGAAGTACTGACATGAAAATTAAACAAGTCAATCATCTGTGGAACGGGTAGGGCTTGAAAAACTCCAGCCAATGATTTCCAGAACCACCGAGTGGCATTGGACAGTAAGTACGTCAATCAAACGGTCGTACTGCACTCCCCCTCCCCCTGCGTGTGACCCCTTCGTGCACATACTCAAAGCTCATGACCCAGAGTAAGCTTCTGTTTGTTGTTATCCTGTAGCTACTGAAGCTAGCTAACTAGCTAATGGCTCGCTCTCGCGCATCTGTGTTCGCCGCTCGTGCATGATTGCGCGTCCATGTACTTGGAATGGGTGGAGTCAGAGTCAGTGTTGGACCATTTGAGTTGTGTATTTTCAAATTCTGCTGGCGTTTCGCAAATCCCATACCCACCCTTTAAGTGTTGACGTCATTCGGTGTTATTTTTGAATTGTCAATGCAAATGACGTTTTTGAAACAGGAGTTACTTAGGCTATACGATGCATTGAACGTCATTATTCTACATAATGTTGAGTATCCAGGTTATTTCTGAGAATTTGGCTAGATGAGGAAGGCATGAGTGTTATTAATAGTATTTATTAGTTATTTATATTTACTCATCAAAGACTTGGAGCTGGTATCATGCCAATCGAGACACACACAAATAGTATTGATTCATCAAGCTCCATTTTCTTCTTTAACCCTCCTCCTTCTCCTCCCATCAAGGCATCTGATGCCCGTGTGTTGTCCTTATCTTCTGTATTAGCCGTGTTCAACAATGCTTCCACTTTCGACTCCCCTTAATCACACACAAACACACACACACACACACACACACACACACACACACACACACACACACACACACACACACACACACACACACACACACACACACACACACACACACACACACACACACACACACACACACACACACTGCCTCTGCATTCATCAACCCATGCCCTAATGACACCTATTGACTTGTGTCAGGGACAGAGGACCTCATAACATCCAGTGTGAAAGGGGTAAAGTAACGAAACAGGTACAGGAAGATTACACAATCAGACGCCCGTCCGTTAAACCTCATCCCGGACGTTTACCCTTTTTTCTGTGCATTTCACTGCGTTATCTCCCGGTTATTGATGGCCTGTTCATACAGCAGAGTCCAGGCCCGGGTTGAATTTAAAATCCAATTACCGTCTGGAATAATCTGTGTCCGTATGGCAGAGGGATAGCATGTACCTGTGTGTCCGTTGACAAGAGAACAGATTGTGCGAGATCTCTTTCGTTAGTAATTATCGTGACCGACCTGCGAGGGCCAAAACGGTTAGGGCTGACAACTTGTGCCAAAAACACATTTATGCTGCACCTGTGCAGCATAATTGTGTCTGGAACACCATAAAAAGACTGGAGAATGGGTTCCTTGTTCCAAAAATCTACTTCATCATCCTAAATTCGCCATTAAAGGGAATACTTATGTATCCTAAATTCATCTAGTCTCAAATAACCCACTCTGTTAAATCTATGAATTACCAAATAAAACAATTTTCTGGAATCGCAGACTTATCAGCTGCTGATCCAGACTTATCGAGCTGCGGATAAGAATGTTTTCTTCACTGCAAATACCCATCTCAAGTCTGACACAAAACCATTCAAAACATGTGTTTGTGGTTGTGTGGTTGTTGAGGTCGTCACCACCAGTAGATTTAGCAGCTCAGAGTTTATCAGTGGGAAGGAGATGGAGCCTGAAGCACACAAAGGGTTCCTGAGAGCCAGGAAATTACCCGCGATAGGGGAGAGAGAGAGAGAGAGAGAGAGAGAGAGAGAGAGAGAGAGAGAGAGAGAGAGAGAGAGAGAGAGAGAGAGAGAGAGAGAGAGAGAGAGAGAGAGAGAGAGAGAGAGAGAGAGAGAGAGAGAGAGAGAGAGAGAGAGAGAGAGAGAGAGAGAGAGAGAGAGAGAGAGAGAGAGAGAGATCTATAGATATAGAGAGTGAGCAAGAGAGAGACAGGCTAGAGTGAGAGGCAGAGCGAGCCAAAGAGCGAGAGGAGCCTTTATCTGTGCTCTCTGCTAAGGCACTGCTAAGCAGACAGAGATGCAAAGGGGGGCTATTGGATGACAGGGTTAGGCTGGGGTACTTGACCGGGTCGCTGATACCAGGAAAGGGAGAGTCAGAGACAGATCGGCAACTGTTTTGTATTCAAATTAAACTCTTACGTCCCTTTATCTTCTTGCCATTTTCATAATTCATTACAAAGTCCTTAATATATGGTCAATTCAATCCTTTACTGTAACAGATAGTGCAGCATAGTGCAGTGGTTGAGTTGTTAGACTCCCAACTGAAAAGTTGTGTGTTCGAACCCAATTGTCCTTAGTCAAGGTATAGGTGCATTGGAGAAGGATAATAAAGACATATCTAAAATTAAACATCACAGAAAGTCTTTTTGGATGAAAGCATTCATTCTAAATAGAAACAGAACAGAAAAAAAACAATTTTTTTGATTCACCTTGACTTAAGCGATATCTCCCAGCAGGCCTATGGAGTCTCAGTTCTGCAGAAGGTTAAAAATGAGAGTTGGAGATAGATCAACCTTGGCATGCAGGAACACACACGACAGATTAGTCAAGGAGACGAGGAGTGGGCCATGTTGTAAGACCCCGACCAGTCCTTCACGGCTGTTACACGGCAGTTACATGCTAGTGACATGGCCGTTACTTGCCTTGTACACAGCTTTGGGCGGTTTAATCGCGTGAGACAGGGATGGGAGTCATTTGGTAGCCAGTGTGTGAACATGCTCGGCCTCACACAATCAGATATGTCTTGCATTCCATCTCAGGGATAAATCTATTTGACTATAGAAATTGGATTATAGAAACCCATTAGTCAAATAATATAGAAGTCAGAATGACTAATGAATCAACTATATTCTGTTCGGTATAGCACCCTGATCACGCCCGATCTCGTCTTGATCTCGGAAGCTAAGCAGGGTCGGGCCTGGTTAGTACTTCGATGGGAGACCGTCTAGGAAAACCATGTGCTGTATGCTATGAGTGCTCTGCGTCTGCGAGATACCGTCCCCAGCTATGGGTAAATAGTGGGTAGATGGGACCCAGCCTTGAAAGGCAACCCACCTAGGAGAAGGCTACTTCAAA
The DNA here is from genome assembly GCA_900291075.1 of Melanogrammus aeglefinus. NCBI lineage: Eukaryota > Metazoa > Chordata > Actinopteri > Gadiformes > Gadidae > Melanogrammus > Melanogrammus aeglefinus. Next base: position 892,121 of record OLKM01000008.1, read on the forward strand.
CAATAAACCAAAGATGTTGCTCGCGTCTCTTCCGATCCTCACAAGGGAAACGAACAAAGGGCGGATAAGGCTATAATGACTGAAACGGCCAGAGTTGGATTGTGAGGAGTTGCGCCCCACAGTCCTTAATTAGCATTGTATAGTCTAACAATGGAGACAACATTGGACGACTCGTCTGTGGACGACATAGATATTCAAGTCGTGTGTGATGTAGTGTGTTGTTTAAATCCTCCTTCTCCTTTTCCTCATGACCCTCCTCTACCTTTTCCTCCCCTCCTCTTTCTCCTCCTCCTCCTCCACCTCCTCCTCCTCCATCTCCTCCTCCTTCTCCCCCTCCCTCTCCCTCTCCCTCTCCTGATCATTCTCCTCCATACTCCTCTTCCTCCCTATGGTTCTCCCCTCCTGATTCTCCTCCTCCTCCACCTCTCCCACCTCCACCTCCTCCACCTCCTCCTCCTCACTCCTCCTCCTCCTCCACCTCCTCCTCCTTCTCCTCCAGGCGGAGGCCATCCACCCCGACTGTGCCCTAGTGGTGAAGCTCGTCAAGGCCAAGGAGAACTGCATCTCGGCTCGCCGCCAGGAGGCACGCAACCGAACCTCTGCATCAGGTCAGAGTGCCTTTTGTGCATGTGTTCATGTGTTCATGTGTTCATCCTGCCTCTCTGTCCATACATGTATAGGCTTCAGTCAGGGTTTCCACCGTCTCCCTTCATTCAGTCAACCTAGATGCATGCATTGAAGCCATATAGCTGTAAGCAATGGCATTTTAGGCATGTGGGCATTTTAGCCTTGTAAAAAAACCTTTTTTCGTGACGTTTTCTATCCATACTTGTATTCGGAACACTGTTGATCCACACTCGGACAGTGTTTCCCCGTTTCACTTCATGCCTTCTCTCTTGCACATGTCCGGACAACTTTAGGCAGTCGCCAACATCCATGCATTTCCCTGGCTGCGCCACAATGTGAGACTGGTGTTTTCATCCACTTGGAAGAAAGAACCTGTTTTAGACAGAAGTAAACTAATAGCACTGCATCAGTGCGCCCTGAAACGATCATTAGGGGCCACAGTCTCCCTGAAACACCACCCGCGGCTGAGACCATGGTGAGCAAACACAGGGTCAATTTCTTCAGCGATGCTTCTTCTCTCGATTCAATGCTCTGTTAAACCCTGTAAAACACATGGATCCCACACCCACCTTCAACCAGATGATTGTTTACCGGCTGGCACTGACATCTGAGAAAAAGACACAGGGCGCATTCAGGCATGGGTGGGTGGGTGGCTGCTGAAACAAAGGCTCTCACTTCCGCTGCGCCTGAGCTGGGCTCACCTGGGCAGGCATAACCCCCTTTCAGAAAGCGGATTGGAGACTCGACTTGATTACCGTCTGGTAAACACCTTCGATTCACATCTAGAGCAGCCATGTGTGAGTCGGAACCCAGGAGGGATGGAGTGATGAGAGATTGAGAGGACAGGGAGGACAGATGGAGGGATGGACGAGATGAAAGAAAGAATGAAACGATGGAGGGATGCCGAGATGGAGAGAATACGATAAAAGTTTAAGAATGAGCAAATTAACAAATTCATAAGAGTGAACTAATGGAGGGATGGATAGACGTAGAGGTGATGTAACAAAGGTTAGAGAGAGAGGGAGAGGATGCCAATGTGGACTGATAGAGGGATGGAGGGATAGAGAGATATGTGATAAAGGATGACGGATGAGAGGCGAAGAGAGGGATGAATGGAAGGATGAGCGATGGATTGATAAAGAGATGATGAATGAACAGAGGGAGGGAAGGACTTTAGGTGCGAATCCATCTGTTGTGTTCAATGACAGCTGGTGCTTTTGGCCCTCACAGCCCAGACACACACATAACAAACCATATGCGCACACATCAACGCAATATGGTTGACAGTTTACAGAATACAACACACGCGCACAAACACACACAGACACACAGGCCCTAACAGAATGCTTTCAGACAAATGGGTGGAAGAATGATTACATTAGAGGTTGAGAAATTATTGCTGGTTATGAAGCCTCCTATGAATATCGAGGATGGGCCCAGAGGACACATTTTAGCATAATTAGGAATCATATTCACTCAATGATTCAAGCAGGAATCCGTGCAGAAGGAGAAAGAGAACTGACAAAAGACTAGAAAGAACACAGACGGTCCTCAAGTCCTCTGCTTCGTCTTTAGGAGGCTCCTTCAGTATCTCCTGAGTATATTTCTTGACCAATAAGGTGTGTAAAAGCAATTTAAGAAAGACAAATCTACTTAACCACTGAGCTGAGGTATTGGGGGCTCGATTGGTGAACGGCAAACGGACTGCATTTATCTTGTGTTTTTCATACCCCATGTGGCCCCTTGATTATATTGGCTTTTTGTTATTGCCTTCTGGGGCTAAGGTTAGTTTAAAGACCCGAGCGCCATGAACACTGACAATATAACGCATCAGATACAGATAGATAGACGATAGTGAGATTGCTTTTTGGATAATTGTTCAAGAGATCATGAACGTGGAAATGGATTTCAACTTGCCTCTACAAAAGATCATCTCATCCTCCCATCATCCATCACTATTCACATCCCTCACATAGAACACTGGCTGTCATATTCTGAAGGGTCAATATACATTTCTCTGACCTTAGCTCTTGTCAAAAATAGTGGCAAGTTATCTAAAAGGAAATATTTTGATCCCAAGTATCCCAAGTCTATCTGTAGGCATTAGGGTAAGACGCCTTGCCCTACACCTGCTCCTAAACAACAGTCTACAGATTCACGATTCTTTTCTTAAAAACATCATCGCCACAGCCGCCAATTTGGGTCTGCCAGGTGCCGAGTTCCTTTACCTCACTCGTTCTCTGATACAAGTAGGCCGTCGTTCCAAGCGGACCTCGGGCAGTTATGCGCCAACCTTTAGTCACTACCTTATAGTTGTCCTTTTTGGGAGCGGTAGCTCTACAGAGCTCAATGGCCGCTGGGGTTTGGGTGGGTAGATGGAGGTGGGGGAGAGGGAATGCGCAAGCCAACAGCAATGTTTATGCGGCTAAATATTTAAAACAACCCCCTTTTTGTTTTTCCTGTGTACTATCAGTGGGTTCCAAATAACTCCCTGTCTGTATCTCTGGGTGTAAACCAAGGAATCGTACTGTATATATGCACCTTCATAGCGATTATACTGACCTATTCAACTGGCAGGGTTCTTGTCTGTGTATATGGACTGGAAGCAGAGTATTTTTTACAATCGTTTAATTTTGGTGTGCAAAAATAATGTGTGAAGAAGTTGTCTTTATCCTCTTAGTCAACTTGTGTATAAGAAGATTATTATATTATAAATCAATTTGGAAGTTAAACTCTCATCTTTGTGCCCTCTGCTCCTCTCCCCTTCTTCTGGACAACACTGCCTCTCTCTCTACATCTCCCATACCATCATTTCGTCCAATCAGGGGGGTGATTATATTATATTGTCGTATATATCACAAGACCGATTTAGCCTCAATATGGCAAACAACGTTAGCGCCGTCCCTGCCAGCTATACCCCCTCGGGCGAGAGAGGGGACCCAGAGGCAGACGGTCTAATTGATCTATAGGACATATCAAACACTCCACTACTAAGCGTCCCATTGGTCCATCTGCGTCGAGTTTCCCACTATTGACCCAATCAGTCGACCACGAGATCGGCGGGGGGACAGCTAGCTATAGCCCCCATGTGAGTCAAGGATGAATGTGTCAAACGCAAGGGGGTTGAATGATCGTCCTATCAGGATCAGATTCGATAAGCGTCGGACATGGTGAGCCATGTTGCTCTCCCACTGAGGAGCTGAGGTGGGTCATGGAGTTGAGACGTTAAGCAACTACAGCTCCTGATGCATTTAGTGATGTAGTCAAAGCACATGCTTTCATCCAAAGCGAGGGATGCTGAGATTAATCAAGGCATCCAATCAAAATTTCAGTAGCTACAGAAATTTTGAGTGCTGCAGAAACCACCTCTAGTTGAAACTAGAGCAGCTGATTGTAGGGGAACAGAAGCTCTATATGTTGTTTTGTTCTATTTTTTTTATCATCAAGAAGAGGCCGGATACGACGGGCCCTCGGTTCAGTCCAAGAAGTCGCACGCCTCCTCAAAGACGTAAACAGAATACTTTAAAATGAAATATTGTTTTGTTCTGTTTTTGAGTGGCACCGCAGGGACTTTGGATCTAAAGAACTGGCTTTGTGTTTGTGTCTGTGTGTGTGTGTGTGTGTGTGTGTGTGTGTGTGTGTGTGTGTGTGTGTGTGTGTGTGTGTGTGTGTGTGTGTGTGTGTGTGTGTGTGTGTGTGTGTGTGTGTGTGTGTGTGTGTGTGTGTGTGTGTGAGAGAGTGTGTGTATGTGTGTATGTGTGTATGTGTGTGTATGTGCGTGTGTGTGTGTTTGTGTGTGTGTGTGCGTGCATGTGTGTGTGTGTGTGCGTGACTTTTATGTAAACAGAAAGCACCCGTGTGTCTGAGTCTTTGAGTGAACCTGTGTGTGAGTGCATGTACAAGTGTGTACATCAGCAACTCATATGTGTGTGTCCGCGCGTGTGTGCGTGTTTGTGGTTGTGTATGTGTGCACGCGAGTGCGTTTATTGAGACGTGTGCGTTTTGTGTTTGTGTTGTTGCCTCATGATACCTGTTGTACAACATTACATAAGCCTCCACCAGCGGCCGCTCCCCCATTCACTCCTACCACCACCACATCCCTAGAGACCAGATAACCTCATCTTCCTCCCAGCCAGCTCCTGGGACGCCAGACTTGACTCAGCCCGCTGTGTTCCCTACCAAGGATCCATAAAGCCGACTAGAAAGCAGCTCCTTTTGACGATAACACTGCTGGCAGTCAGCCTGACTGAGAGCATGTCATTACCGCATATTGAAGGCAATTACACCAGCCACCTCCAAACACCCCTCTTTCCTGCCCCCCTGAAACGTCTCGTAAAAATAGCCCCAGACGATGAACGGTTTGAAACCCATTCAGAATGGCATTCTTTTGAAGTGTGACTGGCCATCATCATCACTGTGGATCATTAGAACGCCATCTGCGGAGGAATATTTGTTATTACCTTCCAAGATCTGGGGCACGGGACGAAAATAGAGTTCAAACTACATGGGAGGTGGGGTTCGGTGGTTGTGGGGTTCCTGGATTTGTAGGGCTGGGTTAGGGGCTACCGCAACGTCATGCCGGCAGTCCCGGGACCCTGGACATCGTGGGCCAGAAGGTGTGTTCCATTATGAATGATGAGGGGCTGAGGGCTCTTTGATGTGCCGAGCGCTGAGGCAGCGGCGAGAGATCTTGGGGCTCTCTCTCCCTCTCTCGCTCAATGGCTGGCAGGCTCGTTCGCCCACATCCCCCCTTATCATCTGGAGAGGCGTGGGCTGTGATTGGCTCGGCTGGCGAGAGAGGGTGCGAGAGCGATAGAGAGTGGGAGCGAGATTCTCTACCAAGGACAGACTGTGGTACGACTGGAGGGACAAGAGCATCAGTGAATCAAGTGCCCCTTTATCTCTACAGAGCTCTTCATCTGAAGGTGTTTTAATGGTGGGCTCTGTGTGTGTTTAATGAAGGATAAGTTGGATGTATGTAGAACAGAAAGGGGATTTTACCAGTGGAAGTGGAAAAATAATCTCTATTCTGTGTGCCCCGTCTCCCCCTCTTTCAAAGAGTACTCCAACATATTGATTATTTCACTGATTTTCTTGGTCTTCCAAATTGCTTGTTATCCAGAAGCTGCTGCTAGAGTTTATTAGTACCTTGTTTTTAAGGTTTTATCCTTTTATTGTAGAGACAGGCTGGGCCTTAATGGTACCCTCTCTGCCCAGTGAACCACGGGGGCTCCCCCTGCTGCTAGAGTTTTAACAGATTATAGGAAGCAGACAGTGCTAAGATCACTGCAGTGTCTTCCTGTTTTGCCAGAGTAATAGTTTACAGTAGTTCACAAAGCATCGAATGGTTAAGGACCGAACTCGTGGTCTGCTTGTGTGTTACTGACCGTTGAATGCTGCCATATAAATAGACTTTCATTGCTTGCCTGTCTCACTGCCTGTCTATCTCCTTGTCAACGTGTCATCACGCAGCCTTCCTGTCTGACCATCTTCCTGTCTGTCTCTTCGTGGTGCTCCAGGGTGTCAGACAAAGTGGGATGACATAAGGTGCTGGCGGGGGGCTCGGGTGGGCCAGGTGGTCCGCGTCTCCTGCGCCAACGTCTCCCAGCTGTTCGCCAACAACGAAGGTAGCGCACTCACACCCACATCTTCACTGTAATGACTCACCTCACATCTGGACTGAAAAGCCCTGATCTCACATCCTGACTGCAATGTCATCATCCCACATCTGGATGGTGAAGCCCTCGTCTCACATCTGGACAGTCAAAGGCCTGATCTCACATCTGGACTGTAAAGCCCTCATCTCACATCTGGACTGTAAAGCCCTCATGTCACATCTGGACTGTAAAGCCCTCATCAAACATGGTCTGTAAAGCCATCATCACACATCTGGACTGTAAAGCCCTCGTCTCACATCTGGATGTCCAGGCTCACATCTGACCTCATATCTGGGCTCATCTTTAATGGCCTAGATGATCAACAAGGATTACAAGTAGATGTTCTGGATAATAGTTCATCCAGATGTTCTACTTATAATCACTTGGAGGACGTTACTTTTTTTTTGTGGTTTGTGCTAATGCTACTATACTTTCTAGAAACTATGGAACATTCTGAAATAAAATATAGGAACAATCATTCCATTAAAGTTAAAATTTCAACTAGCTCTTAGCTTGAAAAAACCTGGATTTATCTAAAGTCAACGCTGATTGATTTAAATAATGTTATCAGTAAAATCACATCCTATAACCGATATATTCTACAAATAAAAAAGATCTTACCAGGAGAAGGGGTGGGCCGACTGGGCCTGAGACCATGCCTAAGGTTTGTGTGGTTGATGGATTACTCATTCCTCCCAGACAGAAAGGCCTACTCATGAACCTCAGGCTACCAGCATATCTACAAAGTCTAAAGATTCATAGGAAGCCAGAAGACATTTGGTTAAAACAAGCCTGTCCACCAAATGTTATGGATTAAGATGTGCAGGGTCACAAATATTAGAACAATTTTTGATTTGAAAAATATAGCTAAGAGAAAATAGTATGTACAGAAGTAAAAACTGTTGAAAGTCACGAAATGAAGGTAATAACTGAGTGAACAACCAAAAAGGAGCATTTTTTGAAAGCGGCTTGAATATCATCAAGGTGTCAGTCCACCTAAACCAGAGCGCTGGTGTTTGAATCCCGTCAGCTCCTCTTGGTTAGTACCTTGAGGCAAATACGACAACTCTCACTGTCATGCTTTTCAATAAACAAACTATCCATAATTTGATAGAGTTCTGTATAATTATATATCTTTCACGTTCACGTTTTTGTTTTCATTATTCACCTCAATCAGATTTAATTGTTTAATATATGTATATTAGTATTGCAATAATGGCCTATGAAAACTAATAACAATTATTTTTATTAGCCACCACTACTGAATTGACTTCACAGAGGACTAGATTTCTGAACAGAGGGATCTCCCATCTCGTAGCCTCAGCCATCAGTGTATATAAAGAAGATTTTATGGATCTTATCCTATAGAGATCATCTATTCTAGTCCTTCTTGGTATCTCACACACGCACGCACACGCACGCACACACACACACACACACACACACACACACACACACACACACACACACACACACACACACACACACACACACACACACACACACACACACACACACACACACACACACACACACACACACACACACAGTTACATGGCCTCTGTTCCACTGTGTCTAGTGGGATTAAACAAATATGCACTCTTGCTTCACAAAATGGTTGACCTTAGATAAAGGATGACCCACAACTTCTGGTAGTTTGAGAAAAGAGTACTGCTCTCTCTCTCTCTTCCTCCCTTTCTCTCTTTCTCTCTATCTGTGTCTGTCTACCTCACTCTTTCTGTATGTTTTTCTCTTGCTGTATAATTGCCTTTGTCTCACTGCCTATTTCTGCCTCTTTCTCTCTGCCTCTGTCTCTATTGCTCTCTATGGTTTGTCTCTCTTGCTCTGTCTGTTTCCTATGCCTCTTTCGATTTATTTTGCTGTCTCCATCACTGCCATTCCGTCACTCTCTGTCTCTCTCGTTCTCCCCCAAATTCCTCGGCTTCTTTCGATCTCTTCCCTATTTCTCCCGCAGTGTTGCTTGCTTTGACTATCTCTGTCCTGTCATTCGCAGTCTCTTTCTCTCACTCTGTCTCCCCCTTGCTCCCCCCGCACCTCTCTACCACTCTTTCTCTCAGTTCATTCATTCCCACTGTTTGAGTGGATTTATTATTGGAGAATCCACCCCCGACATCCCCTGTCAAGCGTGAGCGAGCAAGTGTGATGGAAAGACGCTAAAAATAAAAACAAGTCACGAGACGTCTCAGAGAATCCCCCGGGTCTCGGTATTCAGGGTTAGAGAGAAAATACAGACGGGGCTCAGAGGGATGGCATACGACTGATGGATTAGTGTGTGGGGATGTTGAGAAAATGCACAAACATTTATGCTCTTTCCAAGAATTATTGAGGGATTGGTGTGTAGAGAGATGAACGACGGCGGGAGGCTCCTGCTTTAATTACCCAGAGATCATCAGGCCAGATGACCCCCCCCCCATGAACCCTTAGAATACTCAATCCGCCTCTTTCGTGCCAAATATATCCTCTTCTTTGGAGGGCCGTGGTGAGGAAAATCACAATGAATTACTGGAAAATCAATGAGGTGGCTTTGGGAGCCCGGAGCATGTGAGAAGAACACGCTACGCTCATGAGCCACAGTGGTGGGAGTTTGCGCGGGATCCCTGGGGTGCTAGCCCTTAGCCCTTTATTACCATAGCTAACACTTCCACTCCTCCTCACAGTGACCGGCACCATGGCCTTATCGGGGTTTCTGCGGGCTGTGTGGTCTGCTTGGCGCTTAGGATAAGGCTAATCGGCAGAGTTCGATATGTGAGCAAGTCAGTCCGCCCACTACTAAAACCTTCGCATTCTCTTCTGGTCCGAGGCTGAAGGGGACAACTCGCTCCTGAGTTTGTTGTTCTGTACCCACTAGAAACTTTTCAACTTCAACTTTATACTGCACACACACACATATATGCTCACCGAATAATATGTCTTTGAGGCAATGGTTCCTCAGGGTTTCTGAGTCATCCTCATGTTCATTTTATGCTGCCATCTAGAGTGTTCACTTTTGAACAAACTCAGAGCTGAGAGACTTTGTGTACGGTAGATAGGATTCTATTCAGTTATTTAACAGATTCTCTTTATCATAAATGACTTCCATTATATGCAGAGAAAAATCATTAAGGAGCAGGTAGGGGTTAGAAAGTGACTACAGAGATGTTTAAAGAACCGGTATGTCTGTGTGTGTGTGTGTGTGTGTGTGTGTGTGTGTGTGTGTGTGTGTGTGTGTGTGTGTGTGTGTGTGTGTGTGTGTGTGTGTGTGTGTGTGTGTGTGTGTGTGTGTGTGTGTGTGTGTGTGATTGTGTGATATTGTGTGTGTGTGTTTTAAGTTTTGGTCTGGACCACGGAGATCGTAATGAAGAAAAAGGTCAGCTCTGTCAACCAATTATCCATCATCCCTAACCACCACCACAATCCCACCAGCATGCTGTACTGTACAGCACCAGAGACGCAGAAAGATATAGCAAATAATAGAATAAAGGAAGAGAGAGAGAGAGAGAGAGAGAGAGAGAGAGAGAGAGAGAGAGAGAGAGAGAGAGAGAGAGAGAGAGAGAGAGAGAGAGAGAGAGAGAGAGAGAGAGAGAGAGAGAGAGAGAGAGAGAGAGAGAGAGAGAGAGAGAGAGAGAGAGACTGAGAGAGACTGAGTGATGGGTTTGAAGTAAGATAATAGAATAAAAAGAGAGCAAGAGGGAGTGAGAGAGGGAGATAGGGATTGTAATTTCTGCTTCCTCATTGTTCTTTTAATTGAACTAACTTCTGACAAATAATGACAGGCTTGTTTTTCATCGCAGAGGTGCTGTCTTCAACGCACAATATTTGGCTGTGGGCTTTGGTTTGATTTCACATGCACAGTAATGATGTTGAGTATTTTGGCAGATTAGCACTAGCATGAAGACATGTGGGTTGAGTTGATTTATAGTACTAAATTATATCGTATATTTGGCAGATTAGCACTAGCATGAAGACATGTGGGTTGAGTTGATTTATGTACCATTCCGTATACAAGGCTGTGTTGATTATTTCTTACAGGGACATCTCATACAAAACAATTTTTGGGATGCAAACTCATCTGAGGAATGCAAAAAGACTATCAAATATTTAGATAACAAGACCTCCAGAATCCCAAAGGCTGCTATGGCTTTGAGCTGTGAGTTTACTCCCAGAAACTGAAATCTGAGCCCGGGTTTCCCTCATAACCAATTCTGGTTAGGTAGACCATAACGCCTGCCAAACACCAGTATGTTCTCATTACAGACTCACACTATTGTTGGAGTTCCAGATAAATTCCATGTCCAGTGTAAGTGAGAGACGTGCCCTGATCTACACTGCACCCCACTGTATCAAGCCTGCTGATTTCACTGAATCACCACCTTTTTCGTTTGTTACGCAGATCTAGCACGGCTGGAGGGGTCACCTCTTGATGGGACACTTGATGCCTGCTGCCTACTGCTCACTGCTCACTGATAGTTCGACCCGTTTCCTAGGTTACGTGTACAGGAACTGCACGCGGAAGGGCTGGTCGGAGCCGTACCCCTCCTATGAAGAGGCCTGCGTGTTCGCAGGGGACCCTGAGAGTGGGTCAGAGGTAGAGCACACACGCACACACATACGTACACACACAAGCACACACATATATACACACACGCACACAAACGCATACACGCACAAAAGTATGTGCGCATACATCTGCTCACACACATCCACACAAACACACGCACACACACACGTTTATTCTTCTGGGACTAACAAGATAGAAACTGGAAGAGGAAAAGAATATTGAGTGATAAGTAGAGGTTCATGTGTTTTAAAGCAGTATTGATCTTTTTATTATTTCAGACGACCACGTACTTCTCCAACTTCAGGCAGGTGTACACAGCGGGTTACGCCACCTCCCTCATCGCTCTCATCTCAGCTATTTGTGTCTTCACTGTGTGCAGGTGAGAGTGAACTGTGCTCAGTTACAATTCTATTAAAGATAGGGATCCACAATATTTATTTTGGCAAATACAGATATTGATATTGATAGTAAATGCAGCGTAATATAAAATTGGTTATACTGTAATTCTACTTCCACCACTAATAATAATAATAAAGCATAATAATATAAATATTATGCTATGAAACGATCAAAGCCACATTTCGACCGGTATATCGCCGAATCACCATTTTTATTTGGTTTATTTACTTATTACACGTAGGGGAGAGCCGGGACGATTGAAACACGGGACGATTGAAACACAGCAATTTCCTCGAAAAAAACGCAAGTCAGTCACTAAGTTCAGTCAGCAAGACTGACCAACGCTGGGAAATTTTGTGTAATGACATCATACCGTATTTGATATAAAATCTTCTGTGCTGTAGTTTTTTTTTAAATAAACAGTTGTGTTATTTGTTTCATGGCATAATAATATAACAATACAACAGATGAATTAGTACTTAAACCTGTCCTAAAGGGTTCAATGTCAGAATTTTGAAGTTAAGAGGCAAAAAACGTTTAAGTGCCAGTAGTGGCTGTCGGGACGATTGAAAAACACTTGTTTCAAACGTCCCACACGTCACCAGTTTGTTTAAAATAAATAACAGGATGTTCAACTATGTATCCCTAAACATGACTCCGGACAGGGAAATAGGTAAATTAAACCAAAATGTAGTCGTCCGACTGGTATAAACGAAGAAAGGTGAGTTTTAATCAAAATGTGCATGTTGACAATTACTCACGGGCCAAAAATATATTTTGACCTATTTATATTATGCGGAATTATGTGACATTTTAGCAATGACGAGTACACTAGT
>OLKM01000008.1:909197-931697 GCA_900291075.1 Melanogrammus aeglefinus
GTCCATTTTTAAAATAAAATATTAATTTAATACCGCTGGAAAAGGATGCATATGTTTTTCATGTATGGAATATATAATTCTCATTGATTGGGCGATTGTGTTATATGTTTGTGGTGATTGGACAGTGTATTGTGACCCACAAGGTTTCCCCACTACCATCATAATGGCCTGGATCCTCACAAGACACTTCTACGATGACAACGGGTGACTCACATTACGGAAAACTTGAATAGGAATATATAGCTGTTATGTACTACTAAATGCATATGAATACATATAGAAGTACGATTGGTTAAAATATAGTAGTGTTTGTGTGTGTGTGTGTGTGTGTGTGTGTGTGTGTGTGTGTGTGTGTGTGTGTGTGTGTGTGTGTGTGTGTGTGTGTGTGTGTGTGTGTGTGTGCTGAATGGCCACTTAATTGAACACTGTCTTTTAAAAGTAATTACATATGTATATACATATAATAATACATATGAATACATATAGAAGTACGGTTGGTTAAAATATAGTGTGTGTTTGTGTGTGTGTGTGTGTGTGTGTGTGTGTGTGTGTGTGTGTGTGTGTGTGTGTGTGTGTGTGTGTGTGTGTGTGTGTGTGTGTGTGTGTGTGTGTGTGTGTGTGTGTGTGTGTGTGCTGAATGGCCACCTTAATTGAACACTGTCTTTTAAAAGTAATTACATATGTATATACATATAAATAATACATATGAATACATATAGAAGTACGGTTGGTTATAAATATAGTGTGTGTTTGTGTGTGTGTGTGTGTGTGTGTGTGTGTGTGTGTGTGTGTGTGTGTGTGTGTGTGTTGTGTGTGTGTGTGTGTGTGTGTGTGTGTGTGTGTGTGTGTGTGTGTGTGTGTGTGTGTGTGTGGTAAGCTAACGAAATATGTGTAACCTTCATGTATCATATGTACACGTAACATAAGTGTAACACATGTGACATACGTGTTGCTGTGGTCTTAACGTCCAGCTGCTGGGATGATACGGATGTGGTGTTCATCTGGTGGATCATCAAAGGACCAATCACAGCCTCACTACTGGTGAGAGGACTACCGGAGCGACGGAAAACAGTACTGCATTAGTACTGCACCCACTTCATCTACACCACCAGTACACCACCAGTGCATCACCAGTACATCACCAGTACATCACCAGTACATCACCAGTACATCACCAGTACATCACCAGTACATCACCAGTACTACACCAGTACATCACCAGTACTACACCAGTACATCACCAGTACTACACCAGTACATCACCAGTACTACAGCTGTACTACAGCCGTACTACAGCCGTGCTGTTGAAGTTGTAACGAGCAGAGCTGTCATTAGTAGTTCCTACATTAGAGAGTGCTGGGCGTGGTCTTGTAGTCTAAATGAGTTATATCTCATGATGCTAACGTTATAATGTCAGCACAACAAGTCCTGCTGGAACCGGATGAATGCTGCTCTTACAGGCTGTTTTTCTTCTGCAGGTCAACTTCCTCATCTTCATGAACGTGATTCGCATTCTTGTTCAGAAACTCAAATCTCCTGGCGTCGGTGGCAACGACACCAGCAACTTTATGTGAGTCATCCGACACATAAACACACGCACGTTCAGGCGTCACACACATTACCAGCCATACACAGGCACACACACAAGCACATACACACACACACATTCAGACGTAAAACCCACACACAAACAAACCTATGCAAACGTGTGCTCGCACACACTCACACCGACACTTCCTTCTCAATGACAGGATCATTTTTTCTTGTCCATCCCCGTGTGGTGTGCGCGTGTGTGTGTGTGTGTGTGTGTGTGTGTGTGTGTGTGTGTGTGTGTGTGTGTGTGTGTGTGTGTGTGTGTGTGTGTGTGTGTGTGTGTGGGTGTCTGTGTGTGTGTGAGCACATATTTGCCTGTGTGTGCATTTGAGTGTATGTGTGTGTGTGTGTGTGTGTGTGTGTGTGTGTGTGTGTGTGTGTGTGTGTGTGTGTGTGTGTGTGTGTGTGTGTGTGTGTGTGTGTGTGTGTGTGTGTGTGTGTGTGTGTGTGTGCGCGTGCCTGCGTGTGTGTGTGTGTGTGTGTGTGCGTGCGTGCCTGCGTGCCTGCGTGCGTGCGTGTGTGTGTGTGTGTGTGTGTGTGTGTGAGCAGGAGGCTAGCCAAGTCCACCCTGTTCCTCATCCCTCTGCTGGGGATGCACTACATGGTGTTCGCCTTCCTGCCAGAGAACACAGGAGCAGAGGCCCGCATCTTCATAGAGCTTGGCTTGGGCTCCTTCCAGGTACACCGCATTGACGAGCCTGTGGGATTACACACTGAGATGATGACGTCCTGTTGATACGCATTGTGATGTTTTGATGGGATGATTTCAATTCAATTCAATTCATTTACATTTTTGGAATTCTATTATTTTTATTTGTATCTCTTAATCACCGGTACAGTTTCAAAGGGCTTTGGGATTTGATGTGAACATACTGTAGATTGTGATTAAGTGCCTTCGGACTACTGAAGCTATATATAGGCGCTGTATATTTAGAATTGTTTGAGTAGTAGTAGTAGCAGTATTATGAAGCCATGTGATTCTGATGATGTCATGTTTTGATGTGATGATACTATAAGACTTGACTCAATATGTCGTGATGTGATGTGACGATGTAATGCATTACGATGGCAAGATGTGACGTGATAATGTGATTGTGTACTGTGGCATAATGTTGCCATTCCTGGTGACATTTTGCCGTCATGACGCGGAGCATATTATGTACCTAAAGTGTGTCGAGAGTCACGATAACGTTCAAAACATATGCTGCCATCCTGCAATCAGTCGGAAAGAGAGTGGGCGAGAGAGCACCAGAGCTTGGGGGGAGAGAGAGAGAGCGAGAGCGAGAGAGAGAGAGAGAGAGAGAGAGAGAGAGAGAGAGAGAGAGAGAGAGAGAGAGAGAGAGAGAGAGAGAGAGAGAGAGAGAGAGAGAGAGAGAGAGAGAGAGAGAGAATGAAAGATGTGCTCTGCGTTAGGTGCTGTGTGTAACGTCTGCCCGTCTCCTAGGGCTTTGTAGTGGCCCTGCTGTACTGCTTTCTGAACGGAGAGGTGAGCCCTTCATTCATTATCAAGCTCTCCACGTAGAGATCAATGCTGAGCTCTACGTTTAACATAGGTCTTAACTACGTCTAGAGGCTTATTTTTAGACCTACGTTCAGAACTCTACGTAGACCTACCGTCTATCTAGACCTAGCTTTAGACCTCTGTGTAGACCTGCAGTATATCTAGACCTTCATCTGTGTAGACCCAGGATGTAGAATGATTAATGAGGTATCGGATATTGCTATTATTAGTCAAATATAGCATATGATGAATAATGTCTGGGGAAATATTGAAATAGTATTTCATCCAGGGTGATTGATGAGGAGGAAGAGGAGTGTGTCTAGACAAGTGATATTGATATGAGAAGAGAAGGACAGGAGTGTGAATAATGCATGTGTGTGTGTTCTGTTTCTGTCCATGTGCATGTGCAATTGCATTTATGTGTGCGTGTGTGTGCGTGCGTTATTTTTGCATTTGCATGTGCGTGAATGTACACTCTTGTGCATGTGAATGTCTGTGTGTATCTGTGGCATATGCATTCATGTTTGTGAGTGCTTGTGTTTGTCTGTGTATGTATGTGTGTGTATGTCTGTATGTGTATGTGTGTCTGTGCACATCTATGTGTGTTTTTTGTGTGTCTGTGTGTGTGTGTGTGCACATCTATGTGTGTGTGTGTGTGTGTGTGTGTGTGTGTGTGTGATTGTGTGTTGTGTCGTGTGTGTGTGTGTGTGTGTGTGTGGTGTGTGTGTGTGTGTGTGTGTGTGTGTGTGTGTGTGTGTGTGTGTGTTGTGTGTGTTGTGTGTGTGTGTGTGTGTGTGTGTGTGTGTGTGTGTGTGTGTGTGTGTGTGTGTGTGTGTGTGTGTGTGTGAAACCAGGTCCAGGCAGAGCTGAAGAAGCGTCTGTGCAAGTGGCAGACCCAGAACTACCTGCGCTACAGCAAACGCCGCCGAGCCCTCTTCATGGAGAGCAGCACCATGACCCAGAGCTCCGTCCTGGACAAGTCCAGCCCCAAGGACCAGCCGGCCTCAGAAACATGCACACTGATGTGCACCGCCACATAGTAGCATCTCGTCTTTCTGAATCAATGCCGCCGCCACAAGAAACCGGTTCACTACGGCTCACTGGTCCTCCACACTCTTCATACACACCTCGTCGGAGGTAGAGAATCCAGGTCCAAAAAGTAAAATAAGTCCCCGCTGTGTCGGCCAAACACTGGCAATGAGTCAGTTGTTTGACCTTGTGCTTTTTTTAGCTTTACTTGCGCACGGACACAATGAGGAAAGAACAAAAGTGTTTACAGTTGACGTGGCGTCGATGGTTACGTGCCATACAACATGCTCTAGCCGTGAACAACAATATATTCATAAAATGAACGAAAACGACACATTTAAGGGATTCTACCTTTATTTAATCAAAGAACTTATTTTATACTTAGAATACTTCATATATTTAACTTGAACATTTGAATGTTGAGTTTACACAATTATAGTAAAAACAATATTTACTTATTTAACCTGATGAACCCCTTTTTTTAGTCAGGTAAGAAGTGCTTTAGAATTCAAACTCTAGAAAAAAACACAAGTCACAGGGATGGACTTTTACTTTCTGAACCTGGAAAATCCACTTTCGCTGATCATCTTGCTACTTGAAAAACCTATAAAGTGACCTTCATCTGGTCACTTTCCACTTCCACACTGTAGATAATTGATGGGATTTTCATTCCCTGAAACCACACAGAAATGAATATGAAACTTATTTAACTTAATTTGTATATAGTATATACATAAAACAGCTATTTCAAAGTGTGACCAGCACAACAATCTAATGCTAGGAACAACATGTCTCTGGTGAGGTGAGTTAATGCTATTTGTTTCGATGTGATTCACCATATGAACGTCCCCACATTCCTTGACCTTCTTGGCCAATCAAGAAACTGCAAATACAACAACGCCTGTGTTTCACCAGGGATGGGGCTGTCCCCCTTTTAGATTCTAGTATTCTGTGACACAGAGCTAACCCTTACCCTCACCCATACTAGTGATTCAAAGCCAGCTGAAACAACCAGGTTATGGAGGAGGATTTAAAATAAATGGCGGTTTAAACCTCACAGAAAGGGACACCGCCATGCGCGGCTATTTTCTTGTATAAGAGTACTAGTACTGCCTCAGACGCGTGGAGAAAATTCTCCGCCCAATGGGCCATTGATGTCATTCTCCATAGGGCCGATGTCATCAATGGTGCGATTTTCTTTGCGCGTCCCAACACGTGTACGAAGCAGAACTCTCTTATATTAGATAATAGCCGAGCACGACGGTTCCCTTTGGACCTTCTCTGTCGGAGGATCCACATTTCTTGCACAGTGAACACGCGCACACTCTGGAGCACTAGACTGTAAAAACTATCGAGTTCATTAGGTTGTCCTTTTGTATGGTTCTGTGTTGTAATTATACATATGTAAATAGCGGCACATATTTTATCAGGGTTTCAGCCGACAGGAATTGTATATCATCATCATATTGATACAATGTTAATCAATAATTCCTTTAATTTTGAATTACATATATATTAATTATTGCTGACAAATAGTATAACAATGGGATGACATATGAATGAGCTTTCCGTCGCATCATAGGGCAAAATATACATGATGTTATCAATTGCAATGCTATATTAATGTCTTAATTAATCATGAAATAATTCAAAATAATTTCTTTAAATGGCCCCTATTTTACCTAATCTTTTAAATAGCCTGATCTTTTGACGACTCAATCACACATCTGGGTGGAAAAACATAGGGGTCCTGTCAACCATCACTGAACAGGAACAGGAACTATCATGTTATTCATGTCATGAATATATTCTAAGAATACTTAAAAATATCTTAATATTAAAATGTAGATTGCATTGTATTATGAAAAGGATCTTATAACTAAAGCAAGCATTGCTTAATTGAGCGGCTGCTCACTGCAGAGCCAATGCGGGGGGGAGCTTGGCTTAGTCCAGCTCCCCATTGGTCCATTGCTCAGGCCCAGCCCCTCCTCAACTCCCTCGCACAAATAAGTGGCACATGTTCATGTACCATGCAACATGATTTGCTCTACTTAACCATATACCTATCCATAACCTTAAACCCTAAACCTAACAATAACCCTTACCCTAACCTAAGCCATTAACCTTACCATCACCCTAACCTTAAAAAGTAACCATAACCTCAACCATAACCCTAACCTTAACCCCTAAACTTAAACATAACACCTAAACCTTGAACTCTACACCTTACCCTAATCCTAACCCTAACTATTTTGATTGCAGCAAAAAAAAACGTTCAGCTGGTCCATTTGGCCCTGCAATGAGCACCATTTGACTTCATTGGGCAGTTTTTAACAGTATGGTGTGATTTCCGAACCGTTGAAATGATTGCAGAAATATTCTATCATTATTACATTGCAAATTGTACAAAGTCTTCTTTTGAAATTAATGATATTAGTTTATGACTAAGTTATTGACCATTAGTTTACATAATATTAATACCTAACAGATGTATTTTACTAAAATACCAGGTTCATATTGATGTTCTGAACTAGAACACAAATAGCCCTCTTTACGCTGGTTTTACGTAAAATGTGCGCAGCCAGCATTGCCAGTTTGATTTGTTTTGGTCGGGTCATGTCATAAGGCATCACATGGAGGAATCGCCTGACTGCTACAGTGCCTTTTCTGTCACATAGTATTTTCCTGGTGGTGGCATAGTGACTTTAGTGCCAAAATGATGTTGGTGTTGATCTTAGCCTGTACTCTATATGCTATGAGCACTCTGCCTGGTTTTGTGTTGTGAATTCTTATGGATTATTGATGTGACAGGACTCACAGCCTGACCCCCTATTGATTCCATATTTTATGGTTGCGTAAAATAAGAAAGAAAAAAGATGTGCCTTTCTGCTGACTTTGGTCAAGTGTTCTTCCCTTTCCTGCAGGGAACAATTTTATGTTTGACTTATAAACACTAGGTAGGTTGGTTATTTTTAATATTTATTAAACCACAACAATAAGCTGTGAGCCAACAAGTTCAAAACGTTTAATGTCCAGAATGTACAAAATATCCAACATTAGCACTTGTATGTGATAAATTGCTTATGAGATGTCAGACAGGACAGACAGCAGTCAAAGATAATTTGGAATTCATTCCCTTTACAAAACACACATTTTACATTCAGCCATCAGTGTCTGGATGAGCCAAATCACAACAGAGTCAAATTACATTTTAATGAAAATTGACCAAAGGAAAATAAATGCTTCAATATCTTCCCCTAAAGTTCGTTCCGATAATGCAGCAGATTTTAGTAGAATAAATATAAATATGTTCAGTTAATTCCTGTTTGGCACTTGAATTTCAAGGATGCCCTTTGAAACACCCTACTTATGGGCTCTTGCTGCTTTGACAGTGAATATATGACATATGTTAAAAATCACCCATTTAGTTCTGTCTGTACAAATGAGGTTGGGACTATTTCAAATGCATGCAGTAGCAGCCTTCGAGAGAATATATCACATTAGGCGTAAAATACTTTAAACAACCACCGTTACAAAAAGGAGTAGCAAAAACCATCACAGCAAATATGTTAAAAGCTTGATCACTTGGAACCACAAACGGTATAATTTATAAGATAAAGCAATGGCAGCTTATTTCCGTTGTAAACACGAAACTGCAGAACGTTTGTATTTTACGAGAAGCCACTAAACTACTTCATCTTCAGCTTTTTGACAGCGTCATTATTTCTAACTTGACATCAACATAGTACCGGCTATATAAGGCTCCAAATACACTATCGACGACATGGACCGTAAATAATTATGTACACATATATATAATTATATATATATATATATATATATATATAATATAATATATATATATAATATATATATATATATATATATATATATATATATATATATAATATATATATATATATATATATATTATATATATATTTCAAAGGCTCATAACTAAACAAGATTGTCATTATGTTAATAATAACCTCAAATTAATTAAAACCACATTCTGGACCGAATTTATCGCGACCAGGGACATACGGTTAAATAGCGCCCCTGTATGGCTGTAAGTAAATGTGCACTTTTGTTTTAAATGTATTATTATTTCATGCCAGAGCAGAAACTACAACAACCTATACAGTAAAAATAATTAATGAAAATACAGTTCCGGGTCAGCCCTTCTTTGATTTTACATAATCTTTATGGACTGCCTGATCTGGAAAAAAAATAGCCTACTAAATATGCCTTATAGGATTTGTAAATGTGCTTTATAGATATTTTTCAATAATTGTATGACATATATTGACCTATTTGGCCTGATAATACTGTCCAATAATAGATTTTAGCAGCCACAAATACATTTGTTTGACTTCAGCTGTAAAGTTTCCATGTCTGGTCATCGAGACAAGATTTCCAAAGCTTGTAAGACAGTTTCAGGTTTGGATGATATAACTGCATTATAAACTCAAGCCAGTTTGGATCAATTATGGTTGATTATTTCACAATTTAAAAAGGTTGGTTGTGCCAAGATGAAGAGACACATGTAAACCTATTCAGATGAATATAACTGGTGCATTAAAACTATCAATATTATGTTGGGCCTATCTCAAACACTGATACGCTACTTTTAAAGGCCCCCAAGGTTTAGTGTTTTCGATCTTGCGTGGTGAAAACACAACTATATTTTTAAATACCTTGCATTTCGTTGTCTTTTCAATTTTTTGCTTCTCATTGTTGTTTTGTATCGAAATAAAAACTGCAATCAAACCTACTTTGTGCATCAAGGCACTTCTGGAGAAACAAAGTGAGCGAAGAGGTGTATTCAGAGAGGACAGGTACGTCGCCAGACCCAAAGGAAAAGGTCCTGCAGTGACATCGGTTGCAAGTGACGGCCCAAAAGCAGCCTGTGACAACCCCTGGAGCGGTGCAAACTATGGAAGGAGAATATCCTTCATCTTTGGAATGAGAGAATTACCCCAGAGTAAAAAGTCTTTCTCCAAAAGTGACATTGTTGTTCTCAATGTTGGTGTTTGCTTGTTTCTTCTTCAGACACATATTGAGTAAATATGATCAAAGACAATGAAGATAATGCAGGGTAGCAAGAGGAACTTGTAATGTCCCAAACAAATGATAGGCTCCTCCAGAATAGCTTATCACGACTATATTTCTTTTCTTAAGAAAACAAAAGGAAATTAAAGAACAAATAACTGGGAATACCTGCGTGAGGACATCAGATGTTTCAAGGGAAAATCGTCGAAATCCACTACAAACACAAACGATTTACAAATATAGAACGAGCAAAGTCAAGTCAAAGCGAGAAAAAATTAGTCACCATCGTTTGAATTAATAAACAAATTCTTGAGCATTTAAATGTTATATATTACATCCTCGGAAGAGTCCTCTTTCGTTGACATGTTATGTACTAGCGGCTGTTTAGAACCACGCGGACCCAACCTCCCGCGAGAGGAGGCAGCTTCTCAGGGGATTTCGGAAGGTCAGCTTCGTTTCCTTAAGGTCGTTGTTGGAAATCGTAACAATACACTTGTTAGAAATAAGAAATGCATTCCTGCGTCAAGCATTTTGTCTCGGGCAATGTTTTTGGCATTTTGTGAACCTGGACAGTAAATATACATAAACTCTTTCACTTAAACTGCTTTGTTTCATCTGTAAACTCAAGACGAAACATCCGCTCAACATTCCTCAAAATGGCCGCCATGATACATTGATACATTATGAATATAATATTAGAAATGGCAGTGCGCGCTAGAATGTGCCTCCTCCAGACATAACACACTTAGTCGACAAAATTGCCAATCACCCACAGCACTGGATTGAAATAAACGATTTCACGTACGAAGAGTAGTAACGTTTGTCAGCTCCCACGAAGAGCACGGTGGGGATAAGCCACCTCCCCGAACACCACCTTCTTCTTGGGAGTCAACATGCATCAATTCAACTTTAGTTTCACTCATAACACTTGTTGTAAATGAGGAAAAAGACAACCTTCAGGACATCAGTACCTAGTGGGTTGTATTGAAAAGTTGACGTGAAGTGGCTGCTGTTTCCCCAGAGTCTTTACTTGTGTCAGTTCAGTTGGCCGTTCCAAAGGGGCGTTTGGCACACAACAGCACATTAATACCGAGTTCTTCTTAAGAGAGAGAGCTAAAGATATCGACAAATACTGGAAAACACTTTGAGGCATGGACGAGAAGAAGAGAACACAAACTTCATTTCCTCGGTCACAATGGAATGGTTGTTACTTTCCGACGATGGCACGGATTAGATGATACTTCAAGCGGGCCTGGCTGTGCTTTTAAGCTCAATCAAAATACCCTATTGAAAGTAACCACAGTAGTATGTACACAACTTGAACTATCTTCTTTTGGTAGTCCACATCTTGCTCAGAGGACTCCTTTACGCCAAAGACCCGTTTGAAGCCATCTAATATCTTTTTGGATTTCACAGCAGCAGCACCTGGACAAGCAGCTTAGGAGGGGCGGAATGTCGGATGTAGGTTGGTTGGTTGGTTTTTTTTGGCACATCGGGGGCATTTTGGAACGGGGTGGTGGTTGGTCATCAGGTTGGGCTAGACTAAAGGATGCTCTGGGGGTTTGGCCGGCCTCTGGGCCTCCTCCGGGGGGTCGCTGTTGTCTGGGCCGAGCTGGGTCTCCATGACGGCCGCGTCCGGGTAGGTGTCCGGGTAGGGGTTGGGGAAGGGGTTGGACAGGCTGGTCATGGGCAGAGGGGTGTAGGTGGGCCTGGCGATGGAGAGGTTAGTGGTGCTCTTGGCGGTGGTCATGGCGGCGTTGGTGGTGGTGTTGGCGTCAGGGCTGGACATGATTATGGGCTGGCTCTGGCTGCCGTTCAGCTGGCTGGCGTCTCGGCCTGCAGGCTGGACATACGTATCTGTGAGCTGCTCTTGCTGAGGATGGACAGCTGGGTCCCCCCGTTCACCCCACTGCTCGCCAGCGAAGGGTGGCGGTGCTTCAGGTCCACAGCAAAGTACCGGTTCACCGTCCAGCTGCGCCATTTCCTCTTGATCTCCGATTGCACCTTGAGGGATATACTTCACAACGTCATTATTAATGGACCTCACTGAAAGGACACCAGCGCTCCTCGTCCCCTACTACGTCTCCGATCTGTCCTCGGGTCAAGTCAATACTGGAGTCTGGAATCTCCTTGTCATAGTTTGATTCTCAAGAGTCCGGACTTGGTCTGAAAGGTCTTAATCACAGTTACAGTCTGTCTTTTACCACACTTAGATTCTTAAAGACCAATTCAGTTTTAAGTTCCTTTATAACAGTTACAGTGTGTCTCTTGAAACAGTGGTATAGTACAATAGTAAAATCCTTTATCACATTTAAAGTCCTTTATCATAGATAAAGGACATCTTAAGGGCTATAATCCTAGTTACAATATCAAACACCTTTATCACAGCTATTCTTAATGTCCTCTATTACATTTACTGTCAAACAAATAGTTTCATGTCGCTATTTATAAAAGTAGTTTGTATTGCCTTAACCAACCCACATTATTCCTATGTTATTACGACAGAGTGGGTGGTAATAAAGTGTGTATTAAAGGAGACTTACCTCTCCGTTCAGGAAACAGTAGAGGACAGCCACCACAAAGCCCTGCAAACACAAAACAGGAAGGCCGGGTCACATAAGGAAGTTATGTCTATTCTAACCCAATACATATGTCAGGAGCTTTAAACTAACTGATTCATCAAGCTGTAGTATATATATCTGCAGGAAATGTTTTTGTTGGTGTGTGTGTGTGTGTGTGTGTGTGTGTGTGTGTGTGTGTGTGTGTGTGTGTGTGTGTGTGTGTGTGTGTGTGTGTGTGTGTGTGTGTGTGTGTGTGTGTGTGTGTGTGTGTGTGTGAATGTTTGTTTTTTTGTTGGGGTGTGTGTGTGTGTGTGTGTGTGTGTGTGTGTGTGTGTGTGTGTGTGTGTGTGTGTGTGTGTGTGTGTGTGTGTGTGTGTGTGTGTTTGTGATGAGGTCTACATCTGTTCATTATTGTTGCACAGATTGATGGTCTAGTCTGATGGGGTGTTCAACTTCCAGCCGAAAAAAAAACTTTTCTGGGTTCAACCCTGCCTGCCCTAAGCAAGTTTTTCCATTAGCAACCTCTAGTGACTTGAGTTATATCTTCAGTTACCGCTACATCATTTCCAGATGACAGTGATTGTGATGGAAAGTGACTGAGAGGTTCCCCGATTTCCGGGGAGGGCAAAAGTCAACCTGAATAAAATGATTTAGAGGAACAATCACTGAGTAGACTGAGTCGTGGATGTGGGCGTTGTAAAGTAACATAGTGCCAAGTTTAACCTTTGAGCAAAAAGGCCTGTGATTATCTTTGGCTGAAAGCATCTCCCCCTCCAAATGAAATAGCATCTCAAAACATGTTCCAGTTGAGCCCGCACCTGGAAGGAGCCCAGGCCCAGCTCGAAGACCAGACGCTCTCTCTTGCTCACGTTCTCCGGGGAGAAGGCGAACACCGTGTAGTGGATACCAAACAGAGGAATGAGGAGCAGAGTGGACCGGGCCAGCCTCCTGCACACACACACACACACACATATTAATTCACATACAAACATAGAGCACGCACACACATATATTTATAAATATACATACTTAGAGAGCACACACTCACACACACACACACACACACACACACACACACACACACACACACACACACACACACACACACACACACACACACACATGTATATATAGAACACACACACAGACTCACACAGGAGCACACATGCACACCAACACACACATGCACCCACACACACACACTCATTAGGAACATGCACACACATCAGTCTTTATTCATTCTCAGAGACAAAGACACACATTGGATCACCATATTGGCTTACAGGTAAATACTCGATTCATTCCCCCCGATGTCTGGAGACTGCAGCTTCTGGACAGAGTAGATTAATCCGATAAGAGCAATTGCCTGAAGGTAAATATCATCATTCCCCCCGATGTCTGGAGACTGCAGCTTCTGGACAAGGATTACGATTATTCCGATAAAGAGGACGAAGTTGACCTGAAAAGAGAAAAAGGTAAGATGATGCGGGTGCTAAAATATGTGGTCCAATTATTTCACATTATTCATATAGTTCACAGCAGAGTCATTGATATGAAGAATAGATAAATATATGGAAGTAGCAAAGTTAAAACAAAACAAAAATTGTTATTAATTTTAATGGAAATGTTGCAAAAATTCTACGTAATTTGTTAAATTAAAACGACATCTGTAATGCCATACTTCCTTGTAACCTGATGGAACTAACCATTATGGACGCTAGCACCGGTCCCTTGATCACCCACCAGATGGCAGCGTTGTCATTCATATCCCAGCACCTGAGAGAAATACGACCACGGTCAACACTCACAAGACTCTCCTCACAAATCACACCAGTGGATATAGACCTCCTCACTACCCACCCGATGTCATCAAAGTGCAGCCTCAAAACGGCCCAGATGGTCACGCAAACCGTTGGGGTTCCTACAAATCATACAAAATAAGTTAGGTCCGTTTAATTACAGGCTCAAAGGGTGTTCCAGGCTACGTTTACAGACATACACAGTCAGCCTTCTTCAGGACTTAAGAAAAGCTCCCCCTAAAAACACAGAAGGGAGAAACCTTAAGAAAGGAACACAGAATTTGGGATTTCTCCTTCCAGAGACGGTGCAGGCATGTCAGATCATAAAATAAACCATAGAATATAGTTTTTCAACCATCCTTGACAACAGGAGCAAGATCAGAAAGTGTTTGATTCCACTCAAAGCAATACAATATCTATTTTATTTTCACTTGTGTTATATATTTTAAATGGATGTTTGATTTATTATTGTCTCAATTTGTATGAATAACTATTTCCTAGGGGGGAGGATAGAACCTCATTCCTCATTTCTAACAATGAGGATGAGGGGATATATCTATACAGATAGTATGGTGAGTGTGTTGGTCATACCCCAGCTGATGATGATGTACCAGTAGAAGTAAATATGGTTAGTGTGTTGGTCAGTTGATGGTTATGTACCAGTAGGAGTAGGTAGGGTTAGTGTGTTGGTCATACCCCAGCCGATGATGATGTACCAGTAGAAGTAGCGTCTCTCGGGGAAGAAGGTCTCTACCAGCAGGGTGAACAGGTAGAGGCCTTCAATGAACAGCCAGAAGTAGTTGGAGAGCACGCAGTAATGGAAGAATATCATCACCGCTCGACATTCCACCTGAACGCACGCACACACACACACACACATACACAAGAACATACACACAAACAGACATTGCATTATGATACCAACACATCACTAATTGGTTACTTACAATGACAAAAACACACAACCGCTATATATAACACACAACCGATGTATTACATAAAGCACTGTACATAAGGTTACATGAATAATCTGTATAACATTATGTAACTTCACGACATTCATTTGCGTGATCTGTCTCTTCATAACATGTTGGGTTTAATGCACAGGTTGAATGAAGTGCCATAAATCAAAATATATGCTTCAACGACTCAAGTAAAATTTGTTTCTGTACTGAAGAATATCTCAGCAATGCAGTAGAAACCAAGGCGTTACCCCGTCCCTTGGAGTTCATTACAGTCGCCCCCCCAGAAGATCTGCTATATCAGAGTAGAACTGCAGGGTCCCAGATGAGGTGAACCCTAACTCAGTTAGGGGACTCACGGTGTGGATGAAGCAGTGGTCGCTGTCCTCCTTGGCGTACAGAACTCCGTCTTTGATGAAGACGGAGATGGCCCGCAGGATGAAGGACACAAACAGGTTCATGTGAATGAAGTTCCTGGTGCAGTGCAGCTTCCTGCCCACCACAGCAACAACAACAACAAACAACAACAAACAAGATCGGGATGATCACATCAAGAGGAATGGTAAACATCTTTCATAGCAAGATATGTGTTATTTCAGTTCAGTTATAATAGTTATTAGTATGCAATAGTGTCAGAATGATAATTACAATTAAAAAAGTAAGAATCGATTTCAAAGAATGTTTAAATTGGACTCCTTCTGAATAACCAATCAGCCACCTAGATGAGGAGCACTTACTGTGATGTAATGCTCACCTGAACCTGCAGAGGATGACCATGGCCGTCGTCAAGGAGACCAGGGAGGTGCTGTAGCCTACCGTGTACAGCGCCTTGACGGACAGGTAGTACATGTCCTACACAAAAAAAACACAGACATGGGTTCATATTTCAATAAGGATGCAGTGATGTTATGTTTTGTAGACAAAAAAAGAAGTTAAGTTTGGCCTTCACTCCACAATGGCTGCTGGCGGGTTGGAGTGGGCGGAGCTTACGGTATGGGTGCTGTTTCCCTCGTCGAAGAGGCAGGCGTCCACATAGTGAGGGAACGTATCCGACCAGCCGAACTCTGTACAGTTACGGCTCACCTTCCCCACCTCTGAAACACACACACACACACACACGCACGCACGCACACGCACACACACACACACACACACACACACACACACAACACACACACAGGCACTCACACACACAAGCAAACAACACACACACACAACACACACACACAACACACACACACACACACACACACACACACACACACACACACACACACACACACACACAGTTAGTCGCATACACAAACAAACACACACATACACACACACACACACACACACACACACACACACACACACACACACAGTTAGTCGCATACACAAGCAAACACACACACATACACACACACACACACCCACACCCACACCCACACATGCATAGACACACAAATATATGCCCACATTGAAACACATAGACATATAGAGAGACACATCAGGACAAAGCTTTAATAATGA
This sequence comes from Melanogrammus aeglefinus, assembly GCA_900291075.1. Taxonomy (NCBI): domain Eukaryota; kingdom Metazoa; phylum Chordata; class Actinopteri; order Gadiformes; family Gadidae; genus Melanogrammus; species Melanogrammus aeglefinus. Next base: position 925,210 of record OLKM01000008.1, read on the forward strand.
AAACAATAACGACCATAACCAATTTTTATTTTTATTTTCTTACCATAGTCTTCTTCACTGATGAACTCTGAGAAGAGTGAAGGGCAGTTGACCTCGATCAACTTCGCCTAGACTGGCCGGCTCCCAGCACGTCAGGTTATCCCAGAGCCAGGGACATACTGGGAACACATGGAGCTCTCAGTTACAATATAAGCTTTGACCAGCAGGCGGCGAAATAACGCAACAATAAACCTGCTGTGTAATATTTTCTTTGCTGTGTAATATTTTTCTGTAATATTGGGTTTTCTTTAAACTTTTACATGACGGTGAATGCTCCGTCAAATGGCTTGGACAACGGTAGCAATTTTGCTTTTAATTGAAGGACAAATGATAGGAAAATAAAGGCACACCCTTATAGCACAACTCAGCCATAGCCACGTGTAACGTATCCCAGCTCCAGCTGTTTGTTATTGCGCCTTAATTATCCCACTTCTTCGTTAAACGGTGATGCAAATTGCTCCATTTAATCGTGTAGTCTACAACGACACGGCATTATATGGGTTGTGACCGTTAAAAAGTTTAATAAGCAAGGACTGTGGTACAGCTCTGCGCTCTGGAGACGACCCTGACAGACACAATCGAGGACTCTCGCTCTAAAATCCATTTAGTAATGTTAAGCCTAAAACGTGCTATTCGATATGAGCTCTTGTCCGTGTTCCAACGTTGTCGCATTCAGCCTGTGGCTCGAACACACCAACTGGTAACCATTTATTCTCAGGATGGTAATTAGGACTAAAACATCCAGGTAATTAGGACTGCAACAACTAGGTAATTAGGAGCCAGTTGGTAGTGAAAAGAAACCACACAATCTTCTCGCCCTGCACCTGTAGTAAATGTCCATGAGATGACAGGGAAAAGGAAGAAAATACGTCTTTGCTTTTGTTTCCTGAAGAGTCTGATCAAATAACTCATCAAAGGATTTGTTATTATTGTTAAACTATGCATTTCAATTATAACTAAAGACAAAAAGATCTGAGTTTGGGTCAGCACTATGATGATCCCAGATAATTTCCTAATTCCATTTATTTGTACTTAGATGACAATAAGTGATATTAGATAACATGTAATTAGTTATTAATTCATTTTTTTTGCAGTCTATTGTGTGTTTCATCTGTCTATCATATTTCCTGCATCCTTTTCTCCTGTCTTCTCGTCAGGGTGCCCGTCGCCCTGCTGCTGACAGCTTAAATTCAACAGTAGAAGTAAGAGAAGAGAAGTCCCCTTCTCCCTCTCTCTCTCCATCCCTCCGCTGACCGTCATCATGAAAAACCACCACAGACTGCTTCCTCCTATCCCCTAAACGACCCACAGCACTACAGTGTTTCTCTCTCCATCAGTCTCATACACCTCAGGTGCAAAACGTTTTCATCGAGCCTTTTTCTCTCACCTATTTCTTCGTCGTTTACCGGTTCGTACGCCGCCATACTCTCCAGGCATTTCTCTCGCTCCATCTTGATGACACAGTCAGGGCGTCCGTGTTGGCCGGAGGCCTGGAGAAACACAAAAACAAAGAAACAGGATGTCACACAGACACACACACACACACACACACACGCACGCACGCACGCACGCACGCACGCACGCACGCACGCACGCACGCACGCACACACACACACACACACCACACACACACACACACACACACACACACACACACACACACACACACACACACACACACACACACACACACACACACACACTGGTGACAGGTGAGATAGGTGAGGCAGGGAGGGCAAGGTGAAGTGGGACGATGGTACAGTAGAAGCGATGGGGGAGCAAAGCCCCCCCACCAGCGCAACATAAGGATGTAGGGGCCCCTTTTGAATCCTGGAAGGGTCTCATCGTTCTAGACGAGAGCGAGAGAAACCCCGTAGAGCAAACCAATCAGGCGTCTGGTGTTCCTCTGTGTGTTACAGTGCCGTGATAACTAATGAAAACCAACACACCGGCACTAACGATTAGCTTAATGAAACCCCGACCACCCCAACCCCTTACTGGAGCCCATTCATTCAATTTAAGAACCTAGTTTAAAGCAGTGTATAATAATTAAAAATAACGTTTGATGAACTCTTTTGACCCTGCCAGTAATAAGGGATTGTCCAGTTTGGTAATCAGGGGGGGTTGGATAGGGTAGTGGTCCCAGCCATAAGGTACCGTGTACGATCAATGTCCAAAGTCTACGCTGAAACACTTAAACACAACTCCTCTAAATTGCCTTGGATTAAAGCGTCTGCTGAAGGACCACTCTTCCGTGCATAAGTACCTAGTTTAAACACAGCGTCAAATAATAAAAAAAACAGCTTCTGTTTGATGAACATCCGACCGTGCCGGTAATGAGGGAAGACGTTTCAGGGGGGCACTGAACTAAAAACCGGTTGTGACTGGGTTGCTCTTGCTTCTTTCTACACTGGATGCTTCCCATCATTGATGTCTCCTCCCCCCCCCCCCCCCCCCCCCCCACCTTACCCCGCCCCGTTCACCCCTCAACCTGACAGGGGAACGGAGCTCAAGGTAACAGCCAGAACCCTGCTGCTAACATAAGAGACACGGAGGTCGGGTCAGGACCACAGAGAAACCCTCTCCACGGCCCCCCCCTCCTTGACTCACCCTGTTCTGGTGTCTGACAGCTGCACAAAGGCTCCCCCTCTGGGATGGTGGTGTTGGTGATGGTGGTGGTGGTGGTGGAGTAGGATGAGAGGGAGATTGTTGACGGTGGTGTTTGGACAGGGAACATTTCAGTCCGTCTTTTTTGTCGGCGTGGGATGCTCTGAGTGGTGGTGGTTGTGAGCAGGGATGGGGGGGGGGGGGGGGGTTTTGGGAACGGTGTGTGTTTGTGTGTGCGCGTGGGATGTCGTCAGGAGCTGCACAGCGAGACGGTGAGTCACGCTGGGTTCATGGGCCACTATGGTGCGGCACGCGGTGCCTGGGGGAGCCATTAACACCGGCACTACCGACGTCATCGCCCTGCTCAGACGCAGCCACCCCCGCCGGCTCCCAAACTTAACGGCGCCAAACCAAATCTTTTCCCCCCTATGCTGGTACTTTATTACCCTGCGTCGTAATGAATTAAACACAGATTCTCACAGTTGACGTACATAAAAAGAGACTTCTCCTCTCCTTACCGAAATGATCTTCTCTTTTTGAACTATTTTGTTTCTATCTTTATTTCTATCATTGAGCCTACTTTCTGGGTTCCTTCTCCAGGTTTCATGTTTACGAGGGAAGATGTTCCCTGCCCTTCCTTGGCCGAGGGTAAGGGAGATGTCCTATTATGTGGCCTGTGAAGCCTTATGACACTGTAGCTGTGATTAAGGATGGTTCAAATATTATCGACTTGACTTGACTTGATAGAGGACCTGTGTAAGGATATATTTTCCTCAGGATCAATACATCTGAACATGGCTCTGGATCAAAGCCATCTGTCCAAGCAGGGGGTCTAAAAAGGGGGGGGCACGTGTGTGTGTGTGTGTGTGTGTGTGTGTGTGTGTGTGTGTGTGTGTGTGTGTGTGTGTGTGTGTGTGTGTGTGTGTGTGTGTGTGTGTGTGTGTGTGTGTGTGTGTGTGTGTGTGTGAATGTATACAAGTATGTATGCATGTGTGTATGTATATATATGTACTGTATGTACTATGCATGTATGTATGTATGTATGTATGTATGTATGTATGTATGTATGTATGTATGTATGTATGTATGTATGTATGTATGTATGTATGTATGTATGTATGTTTGTTTGTATGCACATTTGTGCGTGCTCGTGTTTAATATGTATGTGTGTGCGCGTGTGTGTGTAAGTGTGCATGTGTGTGTCTCTCTCCTGTGGCTAATTATAAACAGTGTCTGTCTGCTCTAGATCACTATGCTACGGCTAATTAGGTCAACCAGCGTGTCTGTACATCAGCTGCCCAGCATGGGAGACATGTGTGCAAACGTGCAGCAGTGTGTATATGCCTAGATACATGTGCACCTGTTAAGGGGTCTGCATGCATGGGTGCAGGCTCAGTCATGTGTTGGTTGTAATTATGTGTGTATATGTGTGTGTGTATATGTGTGTGCGTGTTTCTGTGTGTGTGTGTTTGTGTGTGTGTGTGTGTGTGTGTGTGTGTGTGTGTGTGTGTGTGTGTGTGTGTGTGTGTGTGTGTGTGTGTGTGTGTGTGTGTGTGTGTGTGTGTGTGTGTGTGTGTGTGTTGTGTTTGTGTGGGTGTGTGTTTGTCTGTATGTATGTGTGTGCGTGTGTGTGTGTGTTATATTTGAAGTAGACATCCCTCTGTATTTTCATTCTGGTGCAGCATGTAGCATTAGCGTAGCACCAATGGGACATTTCAGGGCTATAACACGCTGGAAACAGACTTCTGTCCTGGCTTCAGCGTGCTGGTCTATGATGGATAATGGATAGCGTTGAGTGGTGCTTCTTGGCTCTGCATAGTGCTGCTGGCTGTTGGGGGAGTGGGTAGGCAGCTCCTTAATAAAACACAGCTTTTCCTTTGTACTTCTTCTGTATTGTGGTAGAAAATAATGAAGGCTTAAAAGGATATTTGCCAAATGTTAGGATATATTAGTAGAGAGGAGTGTACGAGCAGGGGTGGGGAGGGACAAGCTCCAGACCTTGTTCCCGTGTTATTCAACACCTCAGAGAGTTCAGAGTTGACCAGCAAACACTCACACAATCCCTCTGTAGTCAATGACATCAGCCTATTTCTCAGTTCACTTAGATAGTAAGTATAAGTATAAGAAAGGTTTACTTTAAGTATAATTATATTAGAATATAAGGTAAATATATTTACAATGGAGCCAAATGTTAAACACTTTGTATTGTCTGGCCTCCCTGTGTTAAACTATTGCCTGCATTCCAATGAACCCCAGATGCCTCGTGTAAATGCCCCCTTAGAGAAATATCTGTTACCCCCTGTGGTTCCTCGTCTGTAGATTTAAAACGTATACTCTGTAGGCTTAAATTAGAGTTAAGGTAACTAATCCTTACCCTGGTTAAAATCAGACACTACCAACTTTAGGATTATGACTGTATATGCCAGACAAATAAATTGGCATTGTAAACTATTACAAATGCATATTTTACTGTTTGAATGAATATTGCTTTCACAGGGCTGTCATCTCTTAAACACATGTGGTAAGTCATGATGATTTAAGATCAGGTTAATAAACAAGGCAATGAATGGATTTTAATCAAAGACCTCACTTCATATAACTGTAATGCATAATATGTAAACTTCATATAACTAATGTTTAATATGTAACTCTTTGTATCTAATGCTTGAATGTATGAATGTATGCATCCATGTGGGAGGTAAAGATAAATAGTAATAGGAAAGGGGGAGGGCCCATAGATTTTAGATGCTCTGTGATTGGTCTTAGAAATCACAGAGTTGCAGTTACCTCAGAGATCCCGCGCCGGATAAGCAAGTTCTTTGCAAACCAACTCAGGTGATGTTGCTACTATCTGTGGTGACAATAAAACCTTGATCATTCAAACCTAGTCCTACTCGACCTTTCGTAATTTGAGTATTAGACCGTGGGTATTATCCACAGCAGTATCTGGTTGGTTTTGGTAATGTAGTTAAATGTGTGGTTGCTCCAATATTGATTGTGTGGCTCTTGGACTGTATTGTTCTCAGCCTCGGTGTGGGAGTCTGTTCGGATAACAGCCTCTGTTAACTGACAAGATAACTGAACTAAACTACTACCCCTCATTTCCCATTTATGTGAATTTGGCCAAAGAAGCATCCGTTGTGTGGATGCTTCCTTACTTAAACAAGATTACCTACACATAAACAAAGGTATGATATGAGGCTACCACATCGATCCCAGATGGTCAATTCGACGTACGTTCATTTTTTTTCTATCATGTAAGCATGGCTATTATGAAAATCATCATAACCATTCAATTAGCATGCAAAAGTGGATGATTAAGAAAACTAACTAACATTGTCTGTTCCAAGACGTGAGGAGAGAGAAGGAAGCCCAGGGCTAGCAGGAGTTTAGCGGCGCTGTGTCGTCTATGCTAATTAGCGGAGCAGGTTGCTAGGCAACGAGAAGTGAGTGAAAGCCAGGCCGTGCGGCGACAGCAGGGCAGCCCACAGCCTGTTTAGATTACACATTACTTCATGTTACTGCATGTGTATGTGTGCGTGTGCGTGTGTGTGTGTGTGTGTGTGTGTGTGTGTGTGTGTGTGTGTGTGTGTGTGTGTGTGTGTGTGTGTGTGTGTGTGTGTGTGTGTGTGTGTGTGTGTGTGTGTGTGTGTGTGTGTGTGTTTGTGTATTTGTGTCACCCTTTACACAACATAAACACCCCCTTTTGGCACCCTCTTATTATTAGAAATAGCGTGGGCCTTATTTATGTCGCAATTATTGGTCTTAGCACCTGCCTTAGCAAAAAGTATCAGCGTTATGGTTATTTATATTTTAATTATCCATGTAGCCTCAGAGGTGTC
>OLKM01000008.1:946697-959197 GCA_900291075.1 Melanogrammus aeglefinus
TTAGAGCCTTGATGAGTGAGGTGCTGGGTCTCGCTCTGTCGGGCGACGGGGCCTCAGCATACGCACCTCGTAAAACAGTTTACAACTGCCTCCCTTCGACGAAGATGGCCACCTAATGTCTCACCTCCGATGTGTCGGCTGGGGGGGAGAGAGAGAGAGAGAGAGAGAGAGAGAGGAGAGAGAGAGAGAGAGAGAGAGAGAGAGAGAGAGAGAGAGAGAGAGAGAGAGAGAGAGAGAGAGAGACAGAGAGAGAGAGAGGCAGAGAGAGAGAGAGAGAGAGAGAGAGAGAGAGAGAGAGAGAGAGAGAGAGAGAGAGAGAGAGAGAGAGAGAGAGAGAGAGAGAGAGAGAGAGAGAGAGAGAGAGAGATTTCATGTTTTTATTAGAAGGTTGTTGTACCATATGTCGATTGCTCTTGTGGTTGCTATGGAGACTGCTGCTCTTGTGTCCTTTGAAAGATTTTAAGACCCTTTCTGTCCGCTATAGGACTTGATTGATCTAGGAACTTCTGGATACATTATTACAGACATAACTGCCTTTTTGGGGGTTGTTCAAACCCGTTTTGTCAGATTGGTGTGGCTCTGCTTGGCACAATTTGCAGTTCCAATACTAGGTTTTACAATACACCGTGGCGTTCCTTTGGTTTCATTTAAGTGTTTGGTTCCTCTTTGATACAAGGTATTTAAGCTGTTCTCATCACAATTCAAAACCAGGGGGCATAATTACGTACACCACCCCCTTAAGCAGACGCAGGCAAACTAAGAGGATAACATCCTTTTTTTAACAACCGAACACGACATTTGATTACTGTCCTTCCGAAGACAAACACAAACTTGAAGTCATAACTGCACACAAAACAACACACGATAATCTGTTTAATTTTACATGAATATGAAGGTTGTAAATAACCCCTGCAAAAGTATTTGACTGATCACGGGACGCTCCGCCCGCCACAACACCCTCGGATGGCAGGAGGGTCCATCTGCAGCCTGGTCCGTCCACTCTGTCCTGCTCTAATCTCATTGGGATAATGGAGCGTAGAAAATGCTGCGGGTCTATTTTCGGCTGCGGGGCCTATTCGTTCACCCTTTGGCCCGTAACCATGTTAGGCAAGGCATGTTCTGCCCAACATTATGGATCATCAACCCCACCATCGCTCCACATTGCCTCGATTGAGCAATAGAATGTCATGTTGAAGTCCAAGATGGTGAGAAAACAAGTCAGGCCTTGAAAGAGTGAAAACAAAATCAAATGTTTAGTGCTTTTTTAGCCACTACTAGGGTAATTCAAAGGGCTTCACATCTTATCCCATCACATATCCAGGATATTCATGTTAGCCCTCGTATTCACCCACCAACAACCATGTGAACTACACAAGACTTCAGGCTACCCATCAGATGCAATTTAGGATTTGGGCATCTTGCTCAAAGACTCCTCCAACACAAGGGGGGAATTGAACCAGCAACCTTCCAGTGACCACTCTGGATCATCCTGGACAACCAGAGTGCGAGCTCGAATGAATCACTGTCGGGTGGTCATTGTCGTTTTCGGATTTGTTCAAATTGGCGACTAGTGACAAACTATGGCATCTGACACCACCTGGCACCCCTTCTGGCCAATCACAGACCACATAGGGATGTGTTGACATTATCCTTGTGTTTTCTTGTGACGAAGTGACTTACAATGAATTCAAACGCATCAGTCAGGAGCAGGTAGGGGTTAAGGCCCCTCACTCAAGGTGGGGTACAGGTAGACTGTAGTCCTTGGGGGGGGACCAAACCAACCCAGAACCTTTCTGCTTGGAGTACAACACCCTAACCGCCGCTAGGCTTCCCTGTTCCCCCGTTATGACAGCAAGGTGTTGTGCTGCTTACATAAGCAGGCTCTGGACACACAAAGGAGACCGCCCCGCTCCGCTGGGACCCCGGTACAGCCACTACCCGCCGCCTCTGACGCCACAATAGAGGGTGAAAGCCAACACCGGGCTGACATCCGCCTCCTTCATCTGCTGAGCGCTTTGAAAAGGTCAGGTGATGCAAGTTCACATTTGACACACACACACACAAACACACACACACACACATACACACACACAAACACACACACCTACACACACACACACACACACACACACACACACACACACACACACACACACACACACACACACACACACACACACACACACACACACACACACACACACACACACACACACACACACACACACACACACACACACACACACACAAACAACATGCAAGAGGTACAGAACTGCCATATTCAATTATAAATATAGGTGTCATTTAGGAAGTGTGCCTGATTAGTTATGCATCCAAGAAACATGAGCAACAGCTACGTTTTATATAGCAGACATTAACAACGATTCTGGGTAACTACCGGCTTAAGAGACCTACCGTTTAGTATTTTGTGAATGCTATTACCAAAGAGTTGCAGTGAATCAGATACGTGCCATTAGGGAGCAGGGAGGGGTTGGACAGTACAGATGCATGTCATTAAGGTGGAGATAGGGGTTGGACAAAACAGATACAGGTCATTTAGGAGCCGGTAGGGGTTAGACAGTACAGACACAGGTCATTAAGGAGCAGGTAGGGGTTTGACAGTACAGACACAGGTCATTAAGGAGCAGGTAGGGGTTTGACAGTACAGACACAGGTCATTAAGGAGCAGGTAGGGGTTTGACAGTACAGACACAGGTCATTAAGGAGCAGGTAGGGGGTTAGACAGTACAAATGCATGTCATTCAGGAGCAGGCAGGGGTTAGGGATAATCTTACTTGAGGGGTTCGATCTGAGTAACTTTCGCCTGGAGTCCAAGTCCCTACACAAATCTCTCCAGTGAGACTGCAGGACACAGGACAACAGGAAAAGGACGAATCCTTCCTTTCAGGGACGGTGCAGTGTAATAGGTGCTGGGTGGGTGCAAAGGAAGAAAAGGTAAATAAAGCTTTTTAATTGGGAATCAAGTGAGGATTTTAAAGACTTGTTTTTTTGCCAGCCTTGTGGGGTGCACGGTAGCACTAGCATGTAATCATACAATCATTATAATTACGGCATGTAGCAGGCCCGACAAGCAGTTACTAATAGGCACCGCAGAGGTTGAAATGCACGGCTAATGAATACAGTGATTCTAGGAACATTCAGAGACAAAGGATATAATTGGAGAAATGCTGTTATTATATCAATGGGAGCAGAGTATCGTTCAGAAAGAAACCATTGAGACTCATTTCCTTGGTTTGTGAACCTGAGAGACGTTTGTTCTTACAATTAATAGTTTTATTAATGGGAGACCCATTTTTTTAAGGAAGGACAAGGAAAAACAAACTAGGGGTGGGGCATCTTGCTCACGGACACTTATAGGTTGGCTGAAGACCTTTAGGGTTGAACCCGGGACCTTACAAAGTGTAAATCATGAACGGGAGGGGGGGGAGGGGGGGGGGGGGGAGCCCGCAGGAGACCAGCCCCGGAGCGCGGCCCAGTGAGCAGGCCAGCGTTGCTGCGGTTTCAGCTGCTGCAGTGGTTACTGGGCCTCCCTATGGGCTCAGTCTCAGAATCAGCTGCAGGGCCTTCAGTACAGGATCTGGCACAAGCACCCCACTGGGAGGCAGCTCAATGAGGCCAGCTGAGGCTCTGTCTCCTCGTAAACCGTGTCGTGGTGTGGAGAGCTGCGTGACGTGGCCGCCTGTAAATCATGTTATACTGCTGCGCATGTTAGGTTGGCCCTGAACCAGAAACACATGAAAGAGCTACTGAGGATTTTCTGCAGCGTTTTTTTTTTTTTAAATTTAAGGAATTATTAAAGAATGAATGATCAATATTGATAATTCTTTTTGAAATAATACGTAAGAAAAATAAAGATTTTCCTGAATAGACAGTCTTGTCACCCCCTTATTTCATGCAAGGCTGACAACAGACGAAGCCATTGCCATTCCACTCAGGTTTCATTGATATTCTACCTGTGGCTCACACATAACACGTGTGGATCACCATTGTACCTCTCTCAGCCGTAACAACACGGCATGAGTACAGTTAAGATGAGTTATGACCTCAATGTTGAGTCCTTTGATGATTGCACCACTTTGGAGGTTGGAAGAGCAAGAGAGTGGGTGAGTAAGTGAGTGAGTCAAATTCAGAGTGTAAATCAATGTTATTGTCAAGCATTCTCTCCACAAATACAAGTAACAAAATAAAATACACAAAAGTCAAATTAAATTAAAAAAACATGCATAAATTCAAGATAACTATGCAAGTAGATTATAAGTGGAAATGCCTACACTAGGATTCTGGAGTAACAGACTATGTAAACATAGACAATCATTCACATAAACACAGATGCATCTGACTGGCAACTAGACAGAACGATTTCTTTAGTGTGCAGACACACACACACACACACACACACACACACACACACACACACACACACACACACACACACACACACACACACACACACACACCACACACACACACACCACACAACACACACACACACACCACACCCACAACACACACACACACACACACGTTAATCGGCACTGTTTGCACATGGTGGAGAACAGATGGGCAAATGATGCGTGAAATGCAAACACACACACACAGTCGACACACAGCACAAGCACAACGACACAGACACAGCACACAACATGACACGACAACACACACACACACACAGCGACACACACACACACACACACACACACACACACCACAACATACACACACACACACACACACACACACACACACACACACACACACACACACACACACACACACACACACACACACACACACACACACACACACACACACACTTCACACCAATCACGAATAGACACACACACTCACAAACTGAACCTGTTTATGTAAACACACTTATGCAAGTGAACAGACAAACACACTGCGTTCTGGCCTTGTTTAGACTGATCTAAAACACTAGATTGGTGACGATATATTCTCTTGGCTTATTCAACAGAGCTAAAGAAGAACTAAAACCGAGATGTTGGAAATACCAGACATTATCAACATGAAAACCCCTTCGATCAACACGCCTACCAAATCATGCTAGCTGGGATCTGCCTGCCATGTCAATCAATTAAAAGATGAGGTTGTCTGCTATGCATCTTCTGTTCAATTGCTGTAATATGGCTCTTTATAGATGCACAACAGCAAACTTTAGAGTTTTTTTCACTCAGTTTTATCCAGGTTGTTTGCTGACCCTTGAACTCCCTCAACAACAACACCCTGGCATATTTTCAAGAAGGAATGATGTTTCATGTTAATGATGAGGGGTGTTAGCGCTTTAAGGGTTTAATTTCCAACAATCCATTTCCCATGAGGGTCTGAATAGGGTTAGAGTCAGGCGATGGAGACGGGTGGCAAGCAATGCCTCGTTTCACAATGATCACCATAGAATTTTGTCCAAACGCACGCACCCTAAAATAGCCATGCTGCTTTGTTTAGACTCTCTGTCTCTTTCTCCTCCCCCACAGTCCTCTCATCCAGCTCTTTCCCCTCCCCCACTCTCCCTACTCTCCCTCCTCTCACCTCCCCCCTGCTCCTCACCTCCTCATCCATTATATCATTAATTCATTCATGCGTCTGGATGCAGAAACAAAAGCAATGTCAGGCTGATTATCGCTAATCAGGCGTTCCTTGGAGCCAGAATCTGCATAGCACGTTCATCAAAGGCATCATGGGTGGGAGCGATTGTAGTTGATGAAAGGATAGAGATAGAGAGATAAAGAGAGAGGATTTCTCTCCTTCCCTTTACACAGGTTTTAAAGAAAAGTCATGTTCCCTCTAATTCAAAAGGCGATTATAAAAGTTGCCCTCTCTTATTCTGAATGAGAGTTCACGAGTCATAGACAAAGAATGAGAGAGATGAAGAGATTGTAGTTGATGAAAGAGAGAGAGAGCGAGAGAGAGAGAGAGAGAGAGAGAGAGAGAGAGAGAGAGAGAGAGAGAGAGAGAGAGAGAGAGAGAGAGAGAGAGAGAGAGAGAGAGAGAGAGGGATGTGGAAGCACACTATGTCTTTAACCGATTAGGCGTGAGCAATATAGAGCCTAGTTACTAGAGCTGTTGTGTGAAGGCACACCATAGCGGTTTCCCCTTTCCTCTCTGCCCCTCACTCCCAGTCTGGGGCTCCTGTTAGCGTGTTAGTTAGTTTGTTCCCATGTCCATTGTGGGTGAAGGGCCATGTTTTATTAACTCCTACATGCCCTCCATGAAGGCCCTCCATTGATCAGTGGAGGTGGCCAAGCACGACACCACTATTAGCTCATTTGTCCAAAGGAACAGCAGTAAAGGTGCGGTTCTGATTGGCGTTAGTCTTTGATGATTTGTTATTGTTGTCGTCTAGATTCTGTGTCGGGTTACTCAAAAAAGTCAGGGTCTATTTAGCTAAACACAGAATCACATGCAAGTGGTGTAACATGAGTTCTGCTATTAACAGAACTGTTAGCAAGAGGAATAGCATGCTGCTTAATACAGAGCCACAAGTGAGAGGTGTAACATTGGGTCTACTAATTAGAAAACTGTTAGCAAGAGGGGTAGAATTTACGCTGCTAAATACAGAACCGCTAGCAAGAGTTGTAGCATTACTTCTTCCAAGTTATTAACATAACAAACATCAATGCTGTTCCCATAAACCCTAGTTTGTTACCCTTCTTGATGTTGTAGTTGTTTCATTGTGGTTGGGAAGGCCATATTATAAATATTAAAATACTGTCACCATCTGAAACACCTGAAATGCATTAAAAGTCAACCAACACATTGAAACACAGATTGCCAAACAGATGAAAACCCATTTCTCTCTTTTTCTCCCTCTCTCTTTCAACTGATTGTAGCTCTGCCCACAGCCACTAGACAACCAAACTAAGTAATGTGAACTCTGGAGGTTGTCTATGTTTGTGGATGTGACAAGGCTTAACCTGCATGGCTTGATGTTCACAACCTATTCATGTCATTATGAGTACATGTACATGTTAACAGTGTTGTTGAACATCCAGGTTGCTATTTAGATTTTAGTGATGTAACGCCTTGAATAATGATATTCTCAAAGAAAATAAAAATAAATAATAAAGTGTCACTCCCTTATAAAATGAATGAAAGCTGGAAGGCTTCATTATTGAAAAATGCCCCCCTGATCGGAGCAGCCACAGGATCAAACTGTCCACTTCTTTCAATTACTCCTAGATTCTGCTGCGAAGTCTGCACACACACACATGGACACAAACACACACACATACACAGACACACATGCACACACACGCTCAAACAACACACGCACGCACACACACACTCCCTTATTGCACCTCGATCAAACAGTTCACACGTCGCCATAGCAACCCCATCTTCCCGAGACTGCATATTTTTCTCTACATCCTTGTTCTGAACAAAAAAACTAACCCAGCATCACCTTGATCTTCTCTTTATATTTCTGTCTCTATATATCACACACACACACACACACACACACAAACACACACACGCAACCACGCAATTCTCTTAAAGGTGAAAACATTCTATGGTAAACATTAACATTGTCTGATGAGTGAGTGAGAGGGTGAATAAATAAATCATCCAGTTGTTTAGGAAAGACGAGAGGGTGAGGACCTTGAGATCTACACGTTCTGAGTATTGCGTGTGTGTCAGAGTGCGTTTGTGTGTGTTTATGTGTGTGTGTGCATGTGTTTGTGTGTGTGTGTTTGGGTGTGTGTGTGTGTGTGTGTGTGTGTGTGTGTGTGTGTGTGTGTGTGTGTGTGTGTGTGTGTGTGTGTGTGTGTGTGTGTGTGTGTGTGTGTGTGTGTGTGTGTGTGTGTGTGTGTGTGTGTTTGTGTATGCATGACATCCTTCTTGCTTTGGATAAAAATACAAGCTCAATGCTTGTGCTGCTGGACCTGAGCGCTGCGTTCGACACGATCGACCACGGCACTCTTCTTCACCATCTTGAGCACTATGTTGGTTTTGGGGGTACGGCTCTTGGTTTGGCTTGAATCGTACCTCACAGATAGAACCCAATTTGTGCTCCATGAGGGTTCAGAATCAAAGCACTGCAAATTACGCTTTGGAGTACCACAAGGGTCGGTCCTTGGTCCATTACTTTTTGCAATCTACATGCTTCCCTTGGGCGACGTTATCCGCAGCTTCGGAATTAGTTTCCACTGCTACGCGGATGACACCCATCTCTTCATTCCTGTAGATTCCAGGGACTCTGCCCAGATCCAGAGGGTTGAGTCCTGTCTGGTTGCGGTGAAGGGCTGGATGTCACAAAACTTCCTACAGCTTAACACGGGAAGACAGAGCTGATAATTATCGGCTCGAAGCGGGACCAGAGAGAGTTTGAGGATGTCTCACTGTGGTTGGATGGCCTCGCCATCCCACAGAGTGCGTCTGTCAAAAGTCTTGGTGTCCTGTTTGACCCTCAACTGTGCTTTGACCAACATGTTAGAAGCATAACTAGAATTGCCTTTTTCCATCTGAGAAACATTGCAAGAATCAGACCAATGTTATCTGCAGCGGATGCTGATTCATGCATTTGTTTAATCAAGAATGGATTATTGCAATGCACTGTTCTCGGGATTAACGAACTCTACCACAAAAAGTATACAGCTTGTACAGAATGCTGCAGCTAGACTGCTGACCAGAACGAGAAGGTTTGATCATATCACACCTATTCTCGCCTCTCTGCACTAGCTACTAATAACTTTAAGGTGCTACTGCTAACCTATAAAGCCTTGCATGGATTATCTCCATCCTACCTGAAGGACCTGATCATTCCTTATAGTCCTTCTCGGTCCCTCCGGTCTTCGAGAGCTGGCCTTCTTTCACTGCCAAAGGTTAAAAAGAAATTGGCTGGACAGAGAGCATTTGCCTATCGAGCCCCCTTCCTATGGAATAGGCTGCCACCGGTGATCAGGGAAGATGACTCTGTGGAGCTATTCAAAGGAAAGCTCAAAACACACCTCTAAGATCTTGCATTTGGAACATAGGAGGGTGAAAACGACAGATGCGAAGTGAAGACCATTCTGCTTGCTTGTGCTTTTGTTAATACAGTATACATTCCCACTATGTATTTTTCCATTCTAATTCACTATTCTGTCTGTTCTAGCGTGTTGCGGTGACTGGACTGGATGCCTGGACTCTCCTCAAGGTTAACCAGCCAGAACCCCATCACCATTTTAATATGACGTGCATGTATTTACCTGTATGTCAATTGTGGCACCCATTGCACTCCTGACCATCCCTGGAAGAAGGGATCCCCTACTATGCGTTTCTTCTCAAGATTTCTTCCTTGCAAATTTCAAGGGAGTTTTTTCTTGCCCTTGCGGGGGCTTGGGTAAAGGGGATGTCATAAATATTTGGCCTGTTAAGCCCTTTGAGACTGTATGATTAAGGGCTATACAAATAAAATTGAATTTAATTGAATTTAATTTAATGTGTTTGTGAGTGTTTCCCGTAGGCGCATTGGAAGTCTCAGCAAGTGACAAAAAACCAATAGGAGAAAAAGGACACAGCACATGGTCACACCTTGACGTCCTTTCTGGGAATTGTGGGTACTAAAGGACAGTTTTACATTCCTGGATGTGGTGTTGGGGTAAACACATCTGTGCTTTTTTCACATCGTTTTATCCAGGTTATTTTCTGACCCTTGAAATCCCTCAACAACAACACCACGGCATATTTTCAAGAAGGACTGATGTTTCATTGTTAATGTTTTAATTTCCAATATTCCATTTCCCATGAGGGTCTGAGTAGGGTTATATATATTCAACATTTTAATAATAATAATAATTGATCACTTTTTTATAGCTTTTCTAAATACTCAAAGACGCTTTACAAATAAGAAAGTAATACATACAGACAGTACAGACACTCAAACAAAAGGGAAAAAATAAACAACCACAACAATAGGCAACACATTAAGAGAGCGGGAGAGAGTGAAAGATGGCAGAGGATGATCTGTCAAATGTTGTAGGTGGTCCTGAAGAGATGTTTTCAGTTGACTTTTGAATGAAAGTTGCAAAGTTGACTTTTGCAAAGTTGTTTAGCGCTTTGTAGGTAGTGAGGAGGATCTTGAAATTGGCGTGTTGTTTTATTGGAAGCTGTTATGTTGCAAGTAGTATAATGAAGCACAGGAGACCACCATACGTTCAAGTGTAAGTATATTGAGTAAGTCCAAGGTTGTAAGCGCGCAGCACAATACTGTAGGTCTAGCTTCCTAGACTTTCTCTACACGTGTGTTGTTCGACTTCTTCTCTAGTACCACAACACATCTCATAACAGTAGAGCGCACCTAGTGCTGTAATTAGGTAGTGGACACAACAGTAGCCAATGAAGTTGACAGGGGATGGGAGTAATGTGTTCTCTGGAGGGGGACTTAGTAAGCAGTCGGGCAGCAAAGTTTTGTACCTATTGCAATTTTTGAAGAATAGTATAGAGGAGGCCTTACAGAATGCTATTGCAATAGTCGAGTCTGCAAGTGATGAAGGTATGGATAAGTGTTTCGGCAGCTGAGGATGAAAGAGTGAGTCGAAGGCGTGCATTGTTGTGGAGGTGGAAGAAGGATGTTTTTCTGATGCTGTTTATGTTTGACTTGAAGGAGAGCGTGAGGTCCATAATGATGCCGAGATTTCTGACCAGGGGGGAGGGAGTGACAGAGTGACCATCGATGCAAATTGACAAGTTCTGGGAGGTGGGGATGATGGTTTTTGGGCCGAAGATAATAATTTCAGTTTTATTGCTGTTAAGTTTGAGGAAGTTGTGGTCCATTCAGGTTTTGATGTCAGTGAGACAGTTGGTGAGAGTGGATAGGACGGCAGGATCATGGCTATGGTGGTGATGTATAGTTGGGTATCGTCAGAGTAACAGTGAAATTGAAGAGGATGGAGGATGTGACCTAGTGGGAGCATGTAGAGGATGAAGAGGATGGGGCCAAGCACTGAGCCTTGGGGGACTCCGTGTGAGACAGGGATAGTGTGGGATTTGTGGTTGTTGATGGAGATGTATTGGAATCTTTCAGACAGGCAGGAGGTGAACCAGGAAAGGGTGGGGGTCAGTCAATGGATTGCAGACGGCTGAGGAGGATGGAGTAATTGACGGTGTCGAAGGCAGCAATGAGGTCGAGGAGGAGGAGAATGGTGAGGGAGCCAGAGTCAGAGGAGAATAGGAGGTCGTTGGTGACTTTAAGTAGGGCTGTTTCAGTACTGTGGTGGGTTCGGAAGCCGGATTGGAATGTTTCGTACAGGTTATTGGAGAGGAGGTATTGCTTGAGTTGTGTGGCGACGGCTCTTTCCAGTAGTTTTGAGAGGAATGTAAGGTTGGAGATGGGTCTGAAGTTGTTGGGGTCGTCGGAGTCAAGGCCAGGTTTTTTTAAGGGGTGATGGCAACAAGCTTAAAAGGTGGGGGAATGGTGCCAGAGTTTACGGAGGAGTTAATGGCGTCTGTGATGAGTGGGACCAGAGAGGTGAAACACGCTTTGACGAGTTCAGAAGGCATGGGGTACAGGGGGGAGGTGGAAGATTTCAGGAGAGTATTTTGGAGAGGTCTGCTGTGGTTAGGGGTGAGAAGATGGAAAGCAGGTGGTCAGGAGTTGAAGGAAGAAGAGGTTCTGAGTCAAGGCTTGTGTGCAGAGGAGGTGGCAAGCTGGTTGTGGACCATTTCTATCTTAGTTTGGAAAAATGATAGGAAGTTGTTGCATTTCCCCGGGGCGAATGACGATGAGATGATATCCTGGGGTTTGAGGAGTTTTTTTTATGGTGGAAAAAAGAGTGCGTGGGTTGGAGGATCCAGAATGAATGATGCCAGAGTAGAAGACAGAACGGGCTTTGTTGAGTGCTGATTTGTACAGCTGCATGTGCTTCTTTGTAGGCGAGGGAGTGTACTGTGAGACCGGTTTTCTTGTGTAGTCGTTCTAGTTGTCTAAGTTGTTCTTTGAGTTTGTGAAGTTCCGGGGTAAACCAGGGGGCAGAGTGAGTGAACGTGACAGTTTTAGTTTTCAGGGGGGCCAGTTTGTTGAGGGAGGTAGACAGTATGTTGTTGTAGATGGTGCCGAGGTCCATGGGGACTGGATTTACAGGAAGGGTGAGGCCGGAGAGAGAGTTTGATATGCAGGTGAGAGATGAGATTCCGGAAAGGGATTTTGCGGTCCTGTTTGGGTTCGGGGGCGGGAATGTCAATAATAAGTGTGATGGCCAGGTGGTCAGAGATGGAGAGGTCCGTGCTGGAGACATTGAGGATGTGGAGGCCAGTGGAGCAAACCAGGTGGGAAAGTTGATGTGTTGGGTGAAGCTAAAGCAGTTGAGTAGGTCCAGGAAGTCCATAGCATTTTTACATTCCGGAGAGTCAATGTGGAGGTTGAAATTGCTAAGGAGTAAAACAGATGGCAAGATTGAAGATAGTACAGTGATGAATTCAGAGAGATCTGCTAGGAATGATGGGTTGGGTTTGGGGTGGCGGTAAATGTTTGAAATGATGAG
>OLKM01000008.1:964197-991697 GCA_900291075.1 Melanogrammus aeglefinus
ACACACACACACACACACACACACACACACACACACACACACACACACACACACGCAAACAACCATTTACACGCACTCACCTCGATATATTCGCACTGCGGTGATCAAAGACCAAAGCGATTCAATTACCATTATCAATCACGCCAAGGCCGATTTGGTTGTAATACTGGGGCCTTAATGAGCAACACTCGGTTGACAGCAACTACCAACTTTACCAAATAAAACTTATGACAAACGTCATTGCCTCAAATGGCACGGTAGCGCCTATTCATTAACGCTGTCCCTTCGGTGTGTGTGCGGGGCGTGTTTTGGCCCAGGCTGGCACTTGATGCAGAGCGTCTGATTGTGCATGTATGTGAGGCCTGGGAAATATGGAGTTCGACAGAAAGAGAGAGAGCTGGGGAGATAGAGATACAGTAGTGGGAAAGAGGGAGGGACAGAAAAAGAGAGATGAATGAGAGTGGATATAGAGAGATAGAGAAACGAGAGAGACCGAGAGAAAATCATAAATAAGAAATGCAATTCTGCGTGGTAAAATACTGCAGTCATATTATTTAAAGCTAAAGATTAAAGGCCTTGTTGGTAATGAGCGGCCAACCAACGGCCCGTGCTGTGAAGCTCACTCGCTCACAGGACTACACCCTGCTTCCAGCTCCCCTCACATGGAAACAATACGATCAGTTTCTGCAATCATTTCCCCTCAATTTCTTTCCCGCTAGATTGCGGTGGGTTGCGTGTCTGGCCGTTGTGGGGTGTCAGAGTTGGTTGAATGTGTGATGTCAAATCCATCCTCATTATTCGCTATTTATGGTTGCTTCACTACACATAGCTTAAGGTGTGGGCGAAATAGGAGAGGGGGGGGGTCTCTGGCCAGAAATGAGCTGGTAATTAGAGCGCATGCGTTCGGTACTAATTGGACGTTTTGTCAATTTTACCGGAAGCTGTAGATCGCTCATGATTTAACAATACAGGCCCTTCACATTGATTTATCTCAACGTCTGTTTGACTACATGTTTAACTTTCCATCCGTGCAGCTTCGGTCAATGTTAGATTAACCGGCGACTCGGTCTGGAGGGAGACGAAATCGATTTCTGTTCAAATTTAAATGTAGGCCCTGCAATTGTTATTGGTTTTAATGGCTTAATCACATTTGAACATCGACACAGTATGCATCCTATAGACGTACAGTATGACGTCATTGTAAATTGATCTGAAGTTGTTCAGACGTAAGAAGCTTTTGCTAGGAGAAAACGAGTGCTGCCCTCTTGTGGCCGCTAGCTGCACACAGCACTGCCCGCACCCAAGGAAGATTGATTTCGAGCGCATGAGAGAGAGACGATTGGCATGAAAACAGTCCAGGCCCTTGGTCCATCTGCTCATCACATATTTACATAATCACTCTAAAAACGGCATCACGCAGGACTTTTCACCATAATAGAGGAATTTATTTATTTATTTGTATCATTATTCCGACATGATATACAATGATCCCCCCGGGTTTAGTGCTTTCAGTTCAGGGATTTCCAGGTGTTTCAAGGAGTTTCCAGGTGTGGTCCACAACTGTATGAATCCAAGAAGCGCAGGTGGAAAGCACCGAGTCGTTCTAATGCCTCCTTCAGCACGACCGAAGAGACCCCCACACACAGCCTTGGAGGAGGACACACATACAAAAAGGCACACACACACACACACACACACACACACACACACACACACACACACACACACACACACACACACACACACACACACACACACACACACACACACACACACACGCTAATTGATTCCAAGTCTACCTAGTGTTTAATTTCCATTAAAAAATTACATGTGTCTGTCTGTGTGTGTGTGTGTGTGTGTGTGCATGTTTGCGTGTGGGTGTGTTGCTTGATGGGTCTAACCTGAGGTGGTATTCCCCGCCCGTGTTTCCATTCTCACTCCCCGCTCCAACTAACACTCCCTGCTCCTCCATGAGTTCCTGGCAGTACAAAACATCTGCCTCCACACCTGCAGCCTGGAGACACACACACACACACACACACACACACACACACACACACACACACACACACACACACACACACACACACACACACACACACACACACACACACACACACACACACACACACACACACACACACACACACACACACACACACACACACACACACACACACACACACAGATACTCATACAGGTGGCGAAGGAGGCATGCAAGTACCTTAAGAATGAATGTACAACTACGGTAAGTATCAAAGTATAAAAGAGAGGTAAAACACATAACAATTTTCAGATGCTTGCTGACAAGACTTTATACTGTTTGTCCATGAAGTTGAGCTGTGCTGCATTGTGTTGACCTTTGCCCGCTGCAGCACCCCGGCAGGTAGGTCTACACGGGGGTAAACATAGAACCCTCCTACGGCTGGCTGGCAGGACATCCCTGGGAGGGAGTTCAGGAAGTCCTGAGCTCGAACAGCGTTTTCAGTCAGAGTCGCCAGATAGGTCAGTATCTCCTGCGATGTGGATTGGAAACAGTGGTTTGTTTTTTTTGGGGGGGGGGGGGGGGCGGTTCTGACAGTTGCTAGTGACATTTTTGAAGATGTTGTGCATTTCTGGTCTGGAAACAATAAAGTACTATGGTATCTTACCTTATTGAGTACATTTGTTTTAATTTATTGGTGGGATAAGTTTAAACGATTGTGAGGAAACTAATTTCAAATAACTAAATCCTTAAATGTATTTTTTTTTTTTTTATAATGCCTGATCTTTATCCCGAAACTATCATGAAAATCTGGTCTGGACGGCGCCAACTAGTGGTTAAGATAAATATTAGCATGATGATGTTCTCAGTCAGAGACTCGCCCCTCCCCGACTTTAAAGACATAATGAAGCAGCTCAGCTGTCACAATTGGCCCCAAGTCCAATAGTGCTGGTGTGCCATTCTCAAGTGGCTGAGCCCAAGCTTGAGCAATAAGACAATGATTTGAATATAATCCCATTCTGGGACCTCGACCACGATGAGCTGCCTGCTCCACTACCTGAGTGTATAAGTCGTAGGATGGCTCAGAGGGCTGGGGTGGGTTGAGCAGGATGTCCAGAGCAAGCTGGCCTGGGACTGGGCTGCTGATGTCCATATTCACTATAGTCTCAGCTAAGATCATCACTTCCTTGTCCACGTTCACCAGCTCCATGTATCCAGCCCTCAGGCCACATCTAGGAACACAATATGGTATGATATATACATGATTTAATATGATACTCTATATAAAAACATTAAACTGGTACTGGAACAGGTTATTACTATTACAAGCGCTCACTCTCCCATGAGGCCATTGGATAAGGAGTGGAAGGATGCCATCTGCACCCTGTCCCAGTACTTCGGCCCCATATCAAACAGAACCTTCTTATAGGAAACCCACTGGATCCCTGATCCGTGCACACTGTGCTGATCCACCTACAGAATGGGAAAGACTGTAAAAACAGTTTGGACTCTGAACGACTACACATCAAATGTGATTGTTGTACTAATCTAAGCCACTAAATCACTAATTCATAGTTACCTCATTAACCAATAGGAAGAGTTTCTCAGCTGCAGCAAATTTGATCACTTCTTCGATAGACTTTCTGTTCTGTACTTGGCCTCGATTCACGAAGACAACAGAGGACAATTAGCTACTTGCTTCAATTTCAAATAGATTATACATTTTTTATTAATTTAAATCAATACAACACCTCACACAGCATATTTACCAAGAAAAGGTTTTACGGTCGAACATAGGGTCTGAGATACGATACCTGTGGGGTTTCCTGGGTTACTGATGAATATGGCCATTGGCCTGCAGCATCCCCTAGCGGTGCGAATGGCGCGTTGTAGCTCTGCCAGATCTATAGCCCAGCCGGCGTCTTCTTGTAGGCGGTAGGGCACGGATCTGATCCCAGCCAAGCCCAACACCATGGCCAGGGTGTGGGGGTAAGGCAGGGGGACCAACACCCCGTTCTGTGGCTCCCCCTCCGAACCACTGAGCAACTTCGTCATCATCTTTAGACAACAAATCGCATCTTTAGGACATCACTTCTATCAACAGACAGGGGCTGAAAACATGGACGTAAAAGGAGCATTGGATCATTGACGTGACGTCAACGGTCAAACTTCAATAAGTTGTTACATTTTAATGATTTTTAATTTTTTTAATTTTATTCCCAAATGATTAACACCATATAACGACTTGTTCACACTACCGCCGTCCGTCGACGGATCTCATTGACTTTGCATGGGGCGCTCGCGAAATGCATTGTGGGTCCGTCCGTCCTTTCGGCTCCGTGGCGGTGTCACACCAAATTTGTACCGGGTGCCAAATTTGTACCGGGTTCCGTAACCCATTCCAAACCTGCCTAGCAACAGATGATCGCGGACGATCGTGTCGAATGACGTAGGAAGGTTCGCGAACATTCTCGATATCGTTCATGGAGCGCGACAAGACAGATAACACTTATTCTACAAATTACATTTATTAATGTTCCTAATTACATTTATTAGCGTTCCTAACTTTATATTTGTATTGGATTTAATTGTTTAATCGCATTTAGCTAGTAAACTGAGTGTATAAAGCAGGTTTCAAAAAACATTCGCGCTCATGTTGCCAAAGACGAAATAACATAATACAGATAACGGATTGCTAGATAACACTTGTTTTTACTTTATATTTGTATTGCATTTAATTGTTTAATCGAATTTAGCTAGTAAACTGTGTGTTTAAAGTGTAGGAACGCTAATAAATGTAATTAGGAACGCTAACAAATGTAATTTGTAAAATAAGTGTTATCTGACTTGTCGCCCTCCATGAACGATATCGAGAATGTTCGCGAACTTTCCTATGTCATTCGACGCGATCGTCTGCGATCATCTGTTGCTAGGCAGGTTTGGAATGGATTATGTAACCCGGTACAAATTTGGTGTGACAGCGGCAAAAAGTTGAGAAATATTCAACTTTTCAGGCAGCGACGGATCCGTCGGCCAATCAGACTGCGTTATGCAAATATACGCAAGGAAACCGTCCAAAGGAATCGCCTTTGTGACGCCTCGTGCCCGCTGCAACGTCCGTTAAAGCACGTCGAAAGGCGTGGCTGATGGATGGGGGAGCTTTCCATGGTCGTCAGAGCCCGAGTAGTGTCACAGTGCTTAAATTTGCATACGCGATCTGATTGGATAACGGATCCGTCGCTGCCGAAACGTTAAAAAAATTTCAACTTTTCGACGGAGCGCACGGATCCACAATGCATTGTGCGTCCGTTCCCATTCAAAGTCAATGGGGATCAGTCAACGGACGGATGCAGTGGGCACAAGGCGTAAAATACAACCCGGAAAAACACAAGGATATGTCAAAAAGCAAGGCCGACCGTACGACTCAACAACAAAAACGGCTGCGCCTGTAAAGATTTATTTTCTTTGTATTTGTAACACATTGGACATTTTAACATCGATTTTCTGCTTTATTCCGATCACCAATTTATGCATTGCCCGGTCTTGCTGTGCATGCAATACAGTGTCAAATTGTATTGTTCGTTTTCAAGCTGGTTTGCTAGAGAGGTTAATGTAGCTAACAATAACAATGAATAGCCAATGAGAAACGGGAAAGCTATAAATGCTGCAAGCCAGGAAATTACATCACGTTCTCGACGAACCGGCGTACCATACAAATGGATAGCATCTAAATGTCCCCTAACAAACCTAAATGTACCTATACCAAACCGCCAGATACATTTTAAGCAATGGCCTAACATACAGAGAAAAGAAGTTATGATTATAACTATGGATCTAATTAGACCGAACGATGACCATCACCACGGTCTTACT
The DNA here is from genome assembly GCA_900291075.1 of Melanogrammus aeglefinus. NCBI lineage: Eukaryota > Metazoa > Chordata > Actinopteri > Gadiformes > Gadidae > Melanogrammus > Melanogrammus aeglefinus. The sequence goes on from OLKM01000008.1 coordinate 970,055, forward strand.
ACGAATGATGCCATTCAGCTACCTGACCCTTATATCAAAAATGTCACATGTGACTGACTGGAGGCAGGTCCCGCTGCATAAAGCAGATGTGAGGACATGGCTCTCCCTCCTTGCCTGGAATGGCTTCGGTTCGTTCCGAGCGACAAAGGAGGTTGACGTCATCACTTCATAGATCGGTCATAACTTATGATCTATTTCGACCTCTCTGACCATCACCACGGTCTTACTACAGAGGACTAGTAACAAAAGTGTTGCGCTGAACAGAGGATCCATCCTCATTAGTCTGTTTGGCAGCCGTCATGAGAACAGTGGCGCCGACCATGGTGGATGACACATTGATTCTATAAAACCTGGCAAAAGTACATGGAGTACTCCAGGATGCTGCCACACAAATGTCACCAAGAGCAACCCCTTTAAAAGCTGCCTACGAAGTGGCCATAGTGTCTACTAGCCAATAAGACATGCCTTGTTTCGAGACTGGTTGACCCAATTGCTTAGCTCCATAGCATACAAAGAGCTGAGTGTGAACACGTCTGAGCTACTGTGTACGATCAACATAGGCCCTCAAAGCCCTAACTGGGCATAGTGTATGAAGAGCTACCCCGGGTTGACAGGCTGGCTCAGGGTGAAATGCCTCCAGCTCAATAGCACTGTTAATTGACTGAGGGTTTAGCACTTTGGGGAGGGAGAACGGATTTGGCCAAAGTGACACTGTATTCTGTGTTTAAAAACGTAAAATCAGATTGCCCCAAGATGGGGCCCTCAAACATCTCCCTGGCCCCAGACGGTTTGCACCCTTTAAAAACTGTGACACCATGAGGTGTTTTCCCACAGATAGACCCCCTACTAAACAATGGAATGCAGAGATAGCGGCTGCATAGACCCTTAGGGTGCTGGCTGCCCTCCTAGTGTCCAAGAGAGACTCGAGGAAATGGAGTGAACATCGCCACTGGGCAGGACTTTGGGTCAAAACCCCGGTCTTGACACCATGAAGTAAACAACCTCCATCTCTGCTGGTAGTGGAGATGTGTTCTTGAGCCCGTGATACAGAAGCAACCCCACCTCCTGCGAACAGTGGCTGCTGGGGCAGGTGGAAAACAGAAACAATGCTGACAAGTGTGAGAGTAATAACCCAACCTGCTGCTAACAGAGGCTAAGTATGCTGTGCATAGTGGCTAATTGAATAAACAGCTAACTGTGAAGCCAGGTATCAGAATAGAAAAAGCTGCGGACAGCTAACGGGATAAGAAAGTGGCTACTGGGTTAGGTGGAACAGACACAATAGTGATAAATGCAGTGTATTGAGTGACCCAGCCTGCTGCGAACAGCGACTAAGGGGACAACAAAGGCAAAAACACTCACCGTTCACCCGAACGTGCAGGGTTTGTTTTATTATAGGCAAAACCTCGACTGCTGCCGCAGAGAGGACTCAGCCTATCACTTGTGTTAAATCAGGGTATAATATTCAACTAAAAGACTCCACGATACATCTTAACGTCTGGGGTATCAATGACTGAAAAACAAGGAGAAACGTAAACGGGAAAACTTAAAGCAATCCTCAGGGGCGCAAGGCACCTGCACGATTAACGTGACGGTTTGAAGATCTCTCAAGTTTAAACTTACCGGGTCTAACGAACCGAAGCCAGAAGCTAAAAGAGGAAGAGACATTGCATCCGCAGTGAAACCTGCCTCCAGATATAAGGGTCTCGCGACAGCTGAATGGTATCATTCATAGTAAGACCGTGGTGGCGATCAGAGAGAGGTCGGAATAGATCACAATCTGGGCGCATTGTCAGGCCACAACCGTCAACCAACTGGAGGACAACCAATATTGGGCTGAGATCCATAAAGCAAACTACAGTGCTGTACCGTCAGAGCTCTCCAAAACCCGGAGCAGATGAAGATGCCCTGGGCGTCTGTGGGCACGCCGGCGTCTCTTCTAGTGATGAACTCTGCGATTCTGTGCTGGATGTAAACTAGGCCCGATGAAGGAGTGTAGCAACCTGATGGATAGGATAATAATAGTTGATTGATCCCAGAGGGGGGAATTAAGCTGTCATGGCAAAAATATATATTTAGAGAAAATATACCGTTTACCATATACCGTTAATCATTCTTCAATTTTGCATTTGGCCATAAATCCACTGCCATCATAAGTGGTTTTATGCAAATAAGTTTGAACCCAGTACACTAAGGCTGGGACTCAAACTCTCTCTAACAAGACTGTCTTGCTACCTTTAGAATACATATTGACCAGAATGTGTGTGTGTGTGTGTGTGTGTGTGTGTGTGTGTGTGTGTGTGTGTGTGTGTGTGTGTGTGTGTGTGTGTGTGTGTGTGTGTGTGTGTGTGTGTGTGTGTGTTGTGTGTGTGTGTGTGCGTGCTGTGTGTGTTGTGTGTGTGTGTTGGTGTGTGTGTGTGTGTGTGTGTGTGTGTGTGTGTGTGTGTGTGTGTGTGTGTGTGTGTGTGCTCGTGTGGTGACCCCTACCCACACTGGATCCTTCACAGCTCTGTATGAGCCTCCGAGCTCTCTGGCGAACATCTAGCGCAAAGTTCTCATCATTGAGGAGTTCAGGGTAGAAACACACTGCCAGTACCTGAGAGAGAGAGAGAGAGAGAGAGAGAGAGAGAGAGAGAGAGAGAGAGAGAGAGAGAGAGAGAGAGAGAGAGAGAGAGAGAGAGAGAGAGAGAGAGAGAGAGAGAGAGAGAGAGAGAGGAGAGAGAGAGGAGGAGAGAGAGAGAGAGAGAGAGAGAGAGAGAGAGAGAGAGAGAGAGAGAGAGAGAGAGAGAGAGAGAGAGAGAGAGAGAGAGAGAGAGAGAGAGAGAGAGAGAGAGAGAGAGAGAGAGAGAGGAGAGAGAGAGAGAGAGAGAGAGAGAGAGAGAGAGAGAGAGAGAGAGAGAGCAGAGAGAGAGAGAGAGAGAGAGAGAGAGAGAGGGAAAGAGGTAGTGAGAGAGGGAGGAGGGTGAGAGGGAGAAGGAGAGAGACAGAGAGAGACGGAGAGGGAGAGGTGTGTTGGAAAGATCACACACAGACACACACACAGATTATATCACAATCCCAGTTAGAGAGATTTTGGAAGCTATAGGCCTAGTGTAGACCCACCCAGAAGAACAGAATATAATGCCATATTTGATTTTATATATATATATATATATATAATATATTATATATATATATATATAATATATATATATATATATATATACTATATATATATATATAGTCTTATCCATGGACCCAGAACAATATAATCAAATGGTGTATTCAACATCCATTCATAACAGACCCGGCAGAATAGAGTAGAGTATTCAAATTGTTATCCATAGACCCAGGTCCTGACCTGTTGCAGAAAAGTAATGGGTGGGACCCCTTCCCGCTGTGGATCAAATGAGCACAAGTCCACCACACGGGAGAAGGTCTTCGGTACCCCCTGGGATAGCGGGGAGGAATCATGTCAGAAGTTGCTTTGTAAATAATCATATATATAATTATAATAAATATATAATTTCAGTGAGTTACCCAAACTGGAAATTGTAACCTTTGTGTGTGTGTGTGTGTGTGTGTGTGTGTGTGTGTGTGTGTGTGTGTGTGTGTGTGTGTGTGTGTGTGTGTGTGTGTGTGTGTGTGTGTGTGTGTGTGTGTGTGTGTGTGTGTGTGTGTGTGTGCGTGCGTGTGTGTGGTGTGTGTGTGTGTGCGTGCGGGGTGAGCGCTTTACCTGTGCGAGCTCTTGGGTGATATGTAGCGCGCGTGCCCTCAGCGCATTGCACGTCGACTCTCCGATGGCTTTCAACCTGGGGTTGACGTCCCGCAGAGAGGTCCTCATCCTTTCACCACGCACCGAAAAGTACTAGGCCTACTCAATGAAAGCCGTTATTCCCAGTCGGGCGAGCTGCAGATGAAGCCCAATATATAGTCGCCTTGCGTGAACCGCGCGAGGTGCCCTAACCAAAAATGGCGGAATCACCGCTGTCGATCACAGTAACCGCTAGACGAGCTTAAGATGAACCATTAACTGAGTCTGTCGTTGATTTGTCTGTTGCTGACTTTGGTCGAAGCATGTGGAAATGTTATTTTAGGTGAGTGTTGCAGGCAGCGCTCAACTTTAGTGTGATTGCCGATGCAGCAGCATTCATTTATCAAACATAAATTTTCTACTTTTATAAAGATTATACTCTTTCTGAATTTAATTTAAATATAAGGCAATGGGCGGAGTAAAATCAAATTCTCTTCAACAATTTACTAACACTAATCCATCTGTATTTTCTCAGATATCAGGTAAAATGGGCCATCAGGTAAAATGGGCCATTTAAGGTTTGGGGGTCCCAGCCCCCTCTGGAATTTAGGGCCAATGACTGCAAAGGATTTCAAACTGTTGCCATAACTGTGCTTGACAAGTAACAGGTGATTTTTGATTGGTTTATGGTTGCTATGGTTGGCGGGGAAATACTTCAAATCTAGACTTCACCAGAAAGCTGCATGGTAAGTAGCCTGGCATACCAAATCTAACTAAACTATTATAAGGATGATGCATATCTTAAAAACAAACACACACATAAAAAAAAAGTGATGTTTATCTTGGCGGCCCAATTTACCTTAACTCACTGAGATAAAATGGGCCATCCTCTGTGTCACTCACATACACACATTTGTATAACATTTGGTTCAACTAAAACCTGTATGTTGATTGTCATGTGAAATTAGCGCAACTCAAAGTAGGCTAGCTTCCTATGTGAACTACTTTTGCCGTGTTTGTGTAACTTAGCTTGTTACATATGACTGGGTGGTAGCTTTTGTGTAGTGAAGCTTTACTTGTGGCAGAGAAGGCTAACTGATATCTTAGCTCATGTATGTATACAAATGTGTGCGTGTGTGTGTGTCTCTCTGTGTGTGTCTCTCTGTGTGTGTGTGTGTGTGTGTGTGTGTGTGTGTGTGTGTGTGTGTGTGTGTGTGTGTGTGTGTGTGTGTGTGTGTGTGTGTGTGTGTGTGTGTGTGTGTGTGTGTGTTGTTGTGTGTGTGTGTGTGTGTGTGTGTGTGTGTGTGTGTGTGTGTGTGTGTGTGTGTGTGTGTGTGTGTGTGTGTGTGTGTGTGTGTGTGTGTGTGTGTGTGTGTGTGTGTCTGTGTGTGTGTGTGTGTGTGTGTGTACGTACGTGCATACACACACACCCATGCAGCCATAGACACACACCGACACACTTGCACCTCTTCCATGCCTTTACACCACAGGAAGAAACCCACTCCCAGGATTAGAAACCTTCCACCTCCACAGTAAGTGATATTTTATGCTACTTTCAAACTTAGGCTACATGACATGTTACACATGCATGCTCACGCAAGCATACGCATGCACATTCATGCATGCACACACACACACACACACACACACACACACACACACACACACACACACACACACACACACACACACACACACACACACACACACACACACACACACACACACACACACACACACACACACACAAACACACACACCACTGACATCAGTTCACTGATCTATGCTGTTCTTGCTGTTCTTGTTGTTTTAATGGCACTATGAATATGTTTGTGTATTGTGTAATGCAGTTTAAATATGTGGCTGTATAAGCAATTGTGTTTTAAAATTAAGTGTAGACATTCCTCCAGTGCCTTGAAACAATGCACGGCTGCATATAAATCAGGATTGGAGACTGGCAATATGGATGATTACAAAGCAGCAGCATACAATGTTAGAAAGGTAGTGAAGGATGCCAAGAGGGAATATGGGGAGAAGATGGAGTCCAAATTCCAGCAAGGGGACCTCAAGAGCGCATGGCAGGGGCTAAAATCATGACGGACTACAAACCCCCTCCCCCCTCCTCTGGAGGTGCAAGTAAGGAGTTGGTCGATAACCTCAATACTTTTTTTGCACGCTTTGACACCTGCCAAGGGGCCATTGCACCAGGGATTGAGAGTGGTGGAGTAGGAGGGAGCGGAGGACCACTTGTTCTCTCTGAACACGATGTCAGGAGGACATTTAAGCTGGTGAACGCCAGGAAGGCTGCAGGACCAGATGAGATAGCGGGGCGGGTTCTCAAGGTCTGCGCCGATCAATTGGCACCAGTGTTCACGGCTATATTCAACCTGTCCCTGGCACAGTCCATCATCCCCACATGCTTTAAAAGGTCTACCATCATCCCCATACCCAAAAAGCCTAGACCAGCCTGTCATAACGACTATCGCCCAGTTGCACTTACCTCTGTGGTGATGAAGTGTTTCGAGAAGCTGGTCAAGGCCCACATCTGCTCCTCACTGCCCAACACCCTGGACCCTCTACAATTCGCGTACCGGCCCAAGAGATCCACTGAGGATGCCATTGCTCACATATTACACACACTGTCCTATCACACCTGGACAAGAGTAAGGGGAAAGCGTTGAACTATGTGAGACTACTATTTGTGGACTATGGTTCATCCTTTAATACTATCCTTCCCTCCACCCTCATCAAAAAGCTCAGGAGCCTGGGGCTGAACGATGGCCTCTGCAGGTGGATCCTGGACTTTTTAAACAGAGAGACCTCAGGTGGTGAAAGCAGGCCAGCACACCTCATCCTCCCTCACCCTCAACACAGGGGCCCCCCAGGGCTGTGTTCTGTCCCCTCTGCTGTACTCCCTGTACACACACGATTGTGCAGCCACTGCAGACTCAAATACCATCATAAAGTCTGCTGACGACACCGTAGTGGTAGGCCTAATCCACAACAACAATGAGACGGCCTACCTGGAGGAGGTGAGCTGCCTGACAAAATGGTGCCAGAAAAACAATCTCCACCTCAACGCAAGCAAAACTAAGGAGATGCTGGTGGACTTTGGGAGGACGCAGGTGCGGGACTACACTCCTTTAAATATAAATGGGACACCTGTGGAGAGGGTGGATACATTTAAGTACCTCGGTGTCCAGATCACTGATGATCTGACGTGGTCTACCCACCTGGACACCGTGGTAAAGAAAGCCAGACAGAGACTGTTCCATCTCAGGAGGCTGAAGAAATTCAGTGCATCCAAACCAGTCAGCATGCTGACTGGGAACATCACCGCTTGGTTAGGGAACACCACCATGCAGGACCGTAAGGCTCTGCAGAGAGTGGTGCGTTCTGCTGAGCGTACCATAGGGGGGGCAACTCCCTAATCTAGGATTTATTTATATCAAGCGGTGCAAGGGCAGGACCACCAACATACTGAAAGACCCCAGCCATCTAGGCTACAGACCATTCTATCTGCTCCGCTCAAGGGGCAGGCACCCACCAACATACTGAAAGACCCCAGCCATCTAGGCTACAGACTATTCTATCTGCTCCGCTCAGGGAGCAGGTACCGCTCACTGGTGGCAAAGACTGAGAGACTCAGGAAGGGTTTCTACCCCCAAGCTGTCAGGTGTCTAAATGGTACTGATTACGCCCTTTATAGCAACTGCAATTACATATTTTATTAAGTAAACTTCTTTTTTTTCCCCCTATGTGCAATAACCCTGTATCTTGAATGTATTTACTGTTTTTTATGTTTGTTATGTGACTATTTAGCATGGAGCCGACTGAGAACATTTCACTGCAATGTATTGTGTATGTGACGAAATAACTGAATCTGTGACTGAATCTGATCTGAATCTGAATCAGTCATAGACATCAGTGTGGTAACAGTGTTGCCTTTTGCCCTCTGGTTTAATTAAAACATGAATTAATTAATTCATGAATTTGTCTGTCTCACACACACACACACACACACACACACACACACACACACACACACACACACACACACACACACACACACACACACACACACACACACACACACACACACACACACACACACACACCACTGACATCAGTTCACTTATCTGTTCTGTTCTTGCTGTTGTTTTAATTGCACTAGGAATTTGTCTGAATACAGCTGCATTTGTTAAATGCAGTTTAAATGTTATGTGGCTGAATAAGCAATTGTTTTTTAATATTAAAATTGATGGTAAATTACTATTTCCCTTTGCTGTTTGCCTGGCCCATCCTACCTGATAAGCAGCCCATTTAACGTGAACAGCTGGCCCATTTGAACTGAAAATGCTCATGCCAAAAAAGTTGGCACAGCTGATGTTTCAAGAACTGTAGGGCCTAAATAATTATATTTTATTACATAATTTTAACACAAATTTATCAGAAACAGTCATTATTAATGATAAAAACACATGGAAAAGGCATATATGGTATTGTGTTATTGTCCCAAGGGATTTACCAAAAAGTTGCCCAATTTAGCTGATATCACCCTATTCAACTTTTAAATGGGGCAGGCCTACAAGTATTTAAACTATTCACCTTTATTCAACTCTTACTATCTTTAACAGGTTTTGAACAATTAGTGTACGTTGCTTTCATTCCTTTATAATGTTTGTGTGTATGTGTGTGTGTGTGTGTGTGTGTGTGTGTGTGTGTGTGTGTGTGTGTGTGTGTGTGTGTGTGTGTGTGTGTGTGTGTGTGTGTGTGTGTGTGTGTGTGTGTGTGTGTGTGGGGGGGGGGGGTATTGTCTGCTGCTTGTCATCAAGCAGCTTCTTTAATCATTATTTCTCAGTTCAACCCATGTAACATCCACAAGGTTCACCTGTCATACACAATGTACCCATTGAAACTTATGTAAAAAATGTAGGCTTACACATGTTTAACATCAATCTATTTTTACACTTTGTGCCAACCATGATATCGCAGTCATTTCTAACCTCATCCACACATATGACATTGCTGCAGTCTTCAGCAAGCTCGTCCGTGCACATGGTGAAATCTGTTATTGAGCTATGGTGTTTGTTCAAAAGTAGGCCTACTACTGCTGCTACTGCTACTATTACTACCACAACTGGTACTACTACTCTACTTATACTGCTACTACTACTGCTACTTCTACTTGAAGTAATACCACTACTACTACTGCTACTAGTACCTTTTCAGGCAATTCATTTAATCTTTTAGTTTTGACAGTATTACAGTTTAGCTTGTATTTGGTCAAGCTAAATTGTCAATGTTAGACAGTGTCAATGGAAGACAGTAAAATAAATCCAAAATACTAAGGCTAGACTATAACAGGATTATTAACTCATGTTTAAAGTGGTTTAGAAACTATACATTAAGACAACCAAAATGAACACCCCACAAACAAAAATAATTATCATTATTATTTAACCGTGAAAGACTGGTTTACACAAAGGAGATTCATGTGCAAACTTTCAGGATATCTGTGTGAACGCAGAATAAGGACTATACCAATTATATTAATATTAGTCATAATACTGGACCATTAGTGTATATCCAAAGAGAACTAAGCACACACACACACACACACACACACACACACACACACACACACACACACACACACACACACACACACACACACACACACACACACACACACACACACACACACACACACACACACACAGGAGTCTAGGGGACAACATATTAAGGTCGATGCGTAACATTCATTCCCAGGAAATACTTCACAATGTCTGGTCCATATAGTACATTCATTTTTTTTTTCATCATTTTATTTAGTCTGTGGCTAATGGTAAGATCTTTATAGTGATATGAATAAAAACTTTATAAATAAAGACTGTTTACACAGAGATGGAATAGACAGGAGCTCAAAACAGGGGGCAACTAAAATGTAGTATTCCATACAAGCTGTGTGTGTGTGTGTTGGTATGGAAGAACAATACTTACATTTTTTCCATGAAAGCACTCGAGGGTGTGTGAGCAAAAATGTAAGCAGCATGAGTGTGTGTGTGTGTGTGTGTGTGTGTGTGTGTGTGTGTGTGTGTGTGTGTGTGTGTGTGTGTGTGTGTGTGTGTGTGTGTGTGTGTGTGTGTGTGTGTGTGTGTGTGTGTGTGTGTGTGTGAGTGAAAGTCTGTGCATGGCCTGATCCAAGCTGAGGAGGTGTGGATCCATGAACCTCAACATAAACTGCTTGGGTTACATCAGCAACTCATATGTTGTTCAAAGTGAAGTGGCATGCTTGGTAAGCTTCTGCAATAGCCCTTGTGTGTGTGTTTGAGCGTTTGCAAACGACATCGACACACCTGAGCCCCCGGGTCACTTCCTCAGGGAGAGAGAGAGCCAGAGAGAGCCAGAGAAAGAGAGAAGACGGAGAGACAGAGTGGGCGAGACACACAGAGAGATACTCTGGTTTATACTGGACGAGTTTAACAGAGACCCCTACGTCGTTTTTTTGGCGTAGTGCGTTAGCAAAAGGATCCGACAAAGTCTGCAGTGCATAAATGTACGAATTGGAAGGGTTTTAATATTATTCAACAAAACTTTTACCGATAGAAACACTGCTGGGATGTCACCTACTCCAATCACATCACCATGGGTTTTTGTTCCAACCCTAATATCCAGTTTTTCTAGGAAATACCTTCAGGGTGTGAAACTCCGTCTTTAAGATTCCTGATGACTTCCGCCATTATAAGAGATCAATACAGGATTCTGGGTAAAACTAGGCCAGTGTGAGTCAGACTTCTTACTGTCAAGGTGCTCCTCGCCAACAATGGTATAGTATAGTTAGTATATTGAGTACATTTAGTTTATTTGATTTACGTAGAGGTTTTTAAGGTAAACCACCTTCCAGCGAAGGTTTGGAGCTTAGTTCAAAGTACAATTCATCCAGTTAGAGTTCTCCCAGGTAAAACAGGAAGCAACAGCCATCTAGGAGGCGGGACTTCCTGTTGGCTCAGCCAATAGAAGACATGGGCTTCATTATGAGGAATAGACTTTCCGTCTCACTGTTTTTAAAGTCCTTTATATTGTGAGCAACTCAAACAAGTTTTTATTTTAAATCCTGGCCAAGCCAAATATGGATCGCTCTTCCAAAGTCTTTAGCTCAAGGTGCAGAGTCAGAAAGAAAGTTCAGAGTTTGGGTTTTTCAGCTCTTCCGGGAGTCAATTTGACCCCTTCATAGTGACATTTGTGTCGAGAGCACTGATATCTCCAAAATCCACATGAAAGGCACATACATAATTTTTCTTCTTCTGCTTTTGCAACACCCAAAGTGTCTACTCATATCCTCGTTCCCGGTTCCGGTCAAAACATTTTTCTTTTGGCCATGAGATATTTCTGAAAGTGTTCCTTTTGAATACAACTTTGTGAATATATTACTTTGTAAAGAGAGCAATGTTTCTTCCAGTTTTCCATTTGTTGCGTTAAGTTGCAGCAGCAGCACACAGCAGAGGTTAGCGGAGGTCAAAGAGGAGTCAAGCCCTCTAGTGGAAGGAAACCCTAACTGCGCTTCGTGGCCAACTGTGGCCTCAGCCTCTCTCTCCTCTTCTTCTCCATCAACCTGAGAAAATCAGACAAAGAGCGAGAGAGCAGGGAGAGAGAAGGTGCGGGGGTTCACACAGCTGGTCCTGTATATCAGTGTATAGTGTAGTGTACTGGTGTTTATGTGAGTGTGTAGTACCTGTGGTTCCTAGCCTCCACCAGTTCACTCAGCTGGTCCTGGGCATCCCGGAGCTCTTCAAGGCTCTGCTGGTAGCTCTGGTCCCCGGAACCTGAGCGCTCCAGCGTGGACACCTGATTGGACAGCTGGCTGGTGAGGTCACGCAGCCGCTGGATGGAGGTGTAGAGGTTCTGGTCGTCCTCCTCCTACGGGAAGCGGAGCGGAGAGAGTAGGAGGTTGTCATCTCTTAACCACACACTCCAGCAGGGGGAGGGTGTGTGTGTGTGTACGTGTGTCTGTGTGTGTGTTTCAGTGTGAGCGTTACTGTGAGTGTTAATGTGAAGGTGTGTGTGTGTGTCAGAGCGAGAGAGTGTGTGTTTAGGTATTGTGAGTTAATGGGAAAGAGAGACAGAGAGATGGAGCGAGATAGAGAGAGAGGTTACCTTAGCATTGACTATTTCAATGTGGACGAGGAGTGAGGCCAGCTCTAGCTCCTCGCTGTAGCTGTTCTTCAGAGGAACGCTCCGATAGCCTGAACATAAACACATCTTTTAACTCAACAATATCAGACTCAGATTAATAAAGGTTCAACATAAACAACTCAACCTGGGCTCAGTATAAAGACCTAATATAAAGATTCCATGTGATGGCTCAATATACAATCAATGCTGGGTCAAAGCCCTGTATTATTTATTTAAAGGTCCCATGGCATGCTACTTTATGGATGCTTCAATATATATATTAGTGGGCCCCAAACACAGTATTTGAAGACGTTCCCGAAATTCAGCCGTGGTGCAGAATTACAGCCACTACGAGCCAGTCGCAGCCAGTTGAGCTTTCCCCAAATGCGCCGTTTTGGTGTCTGTAGCTTTAATGCAAATGAGGAGGAGAGAGGCGGGTCAAGGAGGAGGGTGGGGGTGTGGCCCTGAGCAGCTTGCCGCCACGGTACCGTGCGCTCTGTTTACACTGGATGTATCACAATGGCGAGGCGCACACAGCCTTTAGCCGTGTTCTGTAAATATTCTAGAACGCACAGGAATCCTGGAGCACTATATCTAAATGATATCATATCATACATAGATATCTATATTATATAATATAAATATTATCACGGCCAAAAGCTATGTGAGCCTCCAGACGATATTATGAATCTCAAACGACCGCGTCAGGTTCTCCGACGTCTCTGGTTCTTCCACGTCCACATCAATCTGAAGTAGATTGAACCACGACATGGAGGAGAAAGGGATTGTTGCCCGCGGTTGTCCCCCACCGGAGCCTCGCTGCCAAGGGACCACTGCCTCGGCAGCGGTCAGCGCTTAGGTACCACCGCCTCCTGCAGCGCCGAGGCGGTGGTCCTTCAGGCAGCGGGAAGTGGGGCTCAAACGGGAGACATTCGCGGCCAACAATCCCTTTCTCCTCCATGTCGTGGTTCATGTACTTCAGGGAGTCAAAGCCAAAGTTCCTTTCCCCCAATTCCTTCTCAACCATGGCTGAGATAACCCCAACTACAGTCTTGTTGTGTAAATACAAGAGACGTCAAAGAACCGACGTGTTACGCCCCATAACACCAACCACAAACACTTGCATTACAGTGTGTGTAATCACACACACACATACACACACAGACACACACACACACACACACACACACACACACACACACACACACACACACACACACACACACACACACACACACACACACACACACACACACACACACGTGGTGCTCGCACGTTGTGTCTCATTGGCGGGCCAAATTCTCTGGGCGGGCAAGGCAGAGAAAGGGGAGGAGCTTAGATCCTTTATGACGACATATGGGACCACATTCCAAATCAGCACGCTCGAGCCCCCGCACTAGGTGTTCTCTCCGCGAGCAGAACACCTAGTGCTCGTTTTACACCGAACGCAAGTTTTAGCCACTGGGGGACAATAGGCAGGCTAGGGGAACTATATTTATGTTAGAAAATAAAGTGAGATTTTCATGCCATGGGACCTTTAACAAAAAGAATCAATATGACAATATAGGTTTAAATATGACAGATAACGTTCAATATGAAGGTGAAACCTAGTAACTCAAAATATAATTCATAACAATTCTATAATAAGACTCAATATAGATCCTCAACATAAAAAATCCATGAAATTAATGACTCAATATGACAACATATAGCAAACAAATATATCATAAATCCAAAAATAACTTCCCAGCGTTAAGAGGCAAACAATATCAAGACTCCACAAGACTCAATGTTTATAATGAACCAACACAGACCGGTGCGTAGCGAGCGGACGGGGTAGGTGGCCTGAGCCAGGAAGTTGGGGTCGCTGAACATGTCCTCGTCGTAGACAGTGAAGCGCAGGAAGCAGAAGGATGGGTTCCGGACGTCGAAGACAAACGGCGTCTGGAGCCACGCCGGGTTCAGCCCGTTATCCGCTGGTGAACACGAATCCAACAATCCAATCAAATATTCCCGTAAACAAACCCCCACCACTAATCATCAGAACCCAACGTTAACCAGAACACCAATCAGAATCCCTGTAGACAAACAGGACCACAGATCCCAATCTTCTAGCGTAAACCGGAACACCAATCAGAATCCCTGCATGCAAACCACAAGACCAATCATAATCACCGGCTAGCACACAAACCAAACGAGCCATCATCATTGCAGTCAATCGCTAATCAGAATCACCGCAATTCATTCTTCATACTGCATATTTCTGTGATAACATCCCTATGTCCATGGGGAACATTCGAACCAAACAACCATGTTCGTATGTGATCTACTTTAAAATTAAGCAGTGAGCACTAGCCAATATATACTCCGACATCGCTAGTCCCATCCCGATCCAATCACTTCTACTCTGTATCCTGCTGCTAGGATTTTCTTTGACTTAAGAATACACCACACCACAGTAAAGCCTAGGGAATGTTTGGAACATTCCTGGGCAAGGATTTCCGGATCTTACCGACAACATCTGTCTTGCTCTTGCAGCTGTCGTAGTCTGCACCACTGATCTCCACCTCGACGAAGGGACAGACGATGCTGCGACCCGTTTTAGGCAGATGGCGAGCCCCGAGTACCTGAGAGAGAGAGGGAGGGGTCGTTGTATGTTTGCGTGGTGATTTGGATTAGGGTCCAGAGGAATGGACTCACTGTGGATGACTTTGAGAGGTGGAAAGTGGATTCTCCAGGGATAGAATGGAAAGGGTACTTGTGGAAGTTAGAACCGAATGTGGATTATTCAGATGTTAGAAAATATTTTGTTCAAATCGTTGTTGTAAGAGTGGACAACTGGAAAAAGAGATCATTTAAAAACGATGTATTTGAATATCTTGGAGAAAAGTAACAAAACAGTTTTATAGATTATAAATTAATAAAGATTGCTAAAAGGGTGTGTGAAAGTGATGGAATGATAAGCTTAATGGTAATTGGTGGGTCAGACCTGCAACTGAATGGTGATTGGCTCCAAGCGCAGGGTTTCCTTATCAAAGGGGTCGAAGGAGTCGTCTCTCATGACGTCAGGGTGGGGGACAAAGCCACTCCCCCCTCCCAGCATGAATAACGCTTGGTTCATCTGCATTGGCTTGTCTAGACACGCAAACACACACACACAAATCACATCAAACAGTGTCACTCTAACCAGCATATAAATGAATAGCTAAGGCCACCCTAACTTCACATAGCCAACCACAACTCTCACTAGAACCGAACCAAACACAACTCTCACTAGAACCTAACCAAGCACAACTCTCACTAGAACCTAAACAAACACAACTCTCACTCAGGGTATCTGCAGATTTCAGCAAGTCAAATTTAAGACTTTTTAAGACCTTTTTAATACCACCTTGAATGACATTTAAGACCTAAAACACACGATGGTGGGGGTTGGCAACAGACGCGAGCCAACTTCGGAAACGGGCGTCTTCCAGCCAACTGTCCTTGAATTTGCACCTACCCATTGTCGCAGACTAGCTAGCAAGCACGCAGATAATCGTTTATATATGCAGCTAGCAAGAAAGAAGCCTCTGTACATGTCCTTCCTGAAAAGTCCCACAAGAAAAATGAAAAAATATATAGTCATGCCCCGACAAATTTAAGACCTTGAGTTACAGTATTTAAGACCAGCATATGACATTTGTAACGAATTTAAGACTTTTTATGGCCTTAAATTTAGAAACATGAATTTAAGACTTTTTAAGGATGCGCAGACACCCTGAACGTAACCAAAATCAACTCTCACTAGAACATAACCAAACACAACTCTCACTAGAACATAACGAAGCACAACTCTCACTAGAGCATAACCAAACACAACTCTCACTAGGTCGTAAACAAACAACTATCACTAGAACGTAACCAAACAAAACCCTCACTTAAAGGTAACCAAACACAACCCTCACTAGAACCTAGCCAATTACCGCCCGCTCCCCCTCACCAGGGGTCTGGAAGTTGAGAGCGACCAGCTGGGAGCCACATAGCCACATGGCCAGGGGGTCGTAGTTGGAAGAGTCCAACCGCTGGCCGCGGGGGTAGACGCGGGACAGCTGCCGCCGGTTGTACTGCAGGAAGCGGCGGCCGCGGCTCCGCGTGGCCAGACGCTCCGCCTTGGTCTCCGGGAACGACGACATGTCCCGGTAGCACGCCCGCTCCGTCCTGATCTCTGGGGAGAGAGACACGGGTTTGAAACTACAGGTCAGGGTGCATGAGTTAAAATTAGGGTTTCATTAATTTTCTCTATTCTTTGATATCAGAGCGAGAGCGAGAGAGAGAGAGAGAGAGAGAGACAGAGAGACAGAGAGACAGAGAGACAGAGAGACAGAGACAGAGAGAGAGACAGACAGAGACAGAGACAGAGACAGAGAGAGAGACAGAGACAGAGAGAGAGACAGAGAGATTGAAAAAAGATAGAAGGATGAAAAGAGAGATGAGCACAAGATAGATACAGAGAGACAGCATGACACAGAAAGCCATGGTATTGGAGAAGAACAGGGGAGGGGGGCTTAAGGTCTTATGAGGGGGTCTTACTCTCCTCGTTGAAGGGTACAGGTCTGCAGTAGACCACCAGGTCAGACAGCTCCACCGCTATCTTCTTCCTGCGCTCCATCTGCTTCTCCTCTTGCATCTTGACGAGGGAAGTCCAGATGCCAGGGGAGGGATAATGTACAGGGACCCAGTCAATATTGCTAAATTATTATTTTATTTCCTGAAGGGGTTGATTTTGCGCAAATGATCAGCTCACTGTACATTTCCCCTCCTTATGCCAGGGCTAGTAACTAATTACCCAATCATTTCACACAAAATATCACGTAATAATTATTTTGTTGACTTGAAGAATGATTCGATTTGTTTGATTTTATGATTGCAAACAGCAACGGTCTGTTATTCATAGCGTCGGTCCGTTATTATAGAAATGACAGTCTGAAGAATGTCTAGATTGACCAATCAGAATAGGGTATTCAACAAAGCCGTGCAACCCCAAAGCAAACTATTTCTGATGAAGATTTAACAAAAGATAATCTACAACCACCACTTTTTTTTGGTCTCTAAAATAGATAAAAAAGAGATAAAAACCGGATTATGGCTGATCATTGGGAATCAAATTAAATCCGAGGCAACCATGTTTGCATCTGTTGAGTAGAGTAGACACAACAATACTTTGTGTGTATGTGTGTGTGTGTGTGTATGTGTGCACGTGCATGTGAGTATGTGTGCGTGTGTGTGTGTGTGTGTGTGTGCCGGCTCCGCCTACCCGGGCGTCGGCGTTCTGCGCGGCCTCCCGTATCTTGGTCACCCAGGCAGTCAGGTCCTCCAGGGAGTCGGCCGCCACATCCAGCGTCTGCACCGGCCGCGAGGAGAGCTGCTGGGTGTGCAGTGTGAAGACGAAGGGCCTGGAGCTCTTACCGTCCTTCAGCACCACTGCAAGGGCCATGGATGGGTATAGGGTGTGGGAGAAAGGGCACTTTGATATACAGAACATCTGGGGGCGCAGAGTCTGGAGCTGGAAACAAACCAACTATAAGGTCCGGAGTTAAGCCTTGTTGCGTTATTTGGTGCTGAGATATTCTCTCTGATATTCGTGATATTCTTCTTTTTAACCTTTACAGATCAGCACAGCTAGGCACGTTTTTTGTTCGCCAATTATGCGCTAACAAACCCGCCTCCAGCAACCTGATTGGTCGAAACAAATTTGAAACAAAATAAAGTGATACTCCAGGTTCCCCATCAGACTTTTGAGGTGAGGGATCGAGAAATTGCTTGATTTCAACAAATTTGCTGACGGCCTAAAACAGCAGAGGGTGTGACTCCAAATTTCATGGTCACCAATGGTTTAGAGCAGCCGCATTGCTCATGTAACAGTTGAAAGATTTCCTGGTCACCCAGCCTGTGTTTTGGTAGGCATTAGTCAAGCACGATTTAGCTGAAGTTCTGTGTCCCAGGAGGAGCGAGGATAGGGGCTTGCACTCACCAGCGTGGCAGCTGGGAACATCCACGAAACCTTTTAGAAACGTTCCCAGGGGACTGTTCTCCGAGGCCTGAAGAGGCAGAACGAAACGATAGTTATGTCATATAGAATAAATAAAAGAAAAGGTTTATTTTTAACCAGAAGCTGGCTGAATATTGTATAAACATGATCGGAAGGTCAAATGACTAAACCCCAGGACAAACTGTGCCACCCACACTTATCACATGATCACATTTGGTTGGGAGAGAATTCCCCTTTATTTTAATGAGAAAACACATAATGTTAAGTTACCCTTAGGTTATTTTGATTCAAACCATCATGTTCTATTTCATTCCTACTGACCGCCAGCGGCGGTGCTTTAGCACTGAATGTTCCATCTCGCGCATGCGCAGGTTGAGTAATTATACCAACAAAGTCATCTGTGACACCTGGGTGACTCGAGAATATCTATATATTCTGGAAGTCACCCGAGGATCTGTTCCTTCTATCTTCTCGCGGTAGCGGAATAGCAGGACACACAGTTCCGTACCAAATTTAGTTCAAGGGCACCCTTCAACTAAGGGTGCCCTACTAAGAACTAAGGTTGCTCTATGCAAACAGGTGGAAGTTGTTTTCACAGTGGTGCGTGGCACGGGGCGAAGTCCCAGAGACTTGCTCAGTGGTAGTGATACTACACTTTCTGCAGTCTGTGTTGGACCACAGGAGAGCTGCTTCTACCCTGGGCGTTAATGTGCCCGCGTTCTCGGCCACACATGCGCAAGGGTGGATAACCACACGGTAGGGTCCCACTACCTAGTCAGGCAGTTTCTGAAGGGAGCCCAGAGGATTCCACCGTCACGATCCCTGAGGTCACCATCATGGGACTTGTAAGTAGCCCTAAGGTCCTTATGTTTACCCCCATTTGAGCCGCTAAGTCAGGCAGACCTGACGCGGCTGTCCATGAAGATGGTATTCCTCCTTGCCATTGCGACTGCAAAACGGGTGGGTAAACTCCATGCCTCGTCAGTGAGCCAGGCGTGTTTGCGCTGGCACGCAGATGGATCAGGAGTGGTGTTCTGGCCGATTCCATCCTTCCTACCCAAACGATTGTCTCCCCATCATGTAAACCAATCAATCGAGGTGGCTGCTTTCAATCCCCCAGAATCTCCAAGGGGGGGGCAGAAAGTGTGTCAGACCTGTTGTGCCCGGTGCGGGCGCTTAGCGCATATGTTGAAGCGACAACCAGCTTCTGTAAGGATTGTGGATTGTGGATGTGGTCTTGAATGTATATAGAGCACAGGGGCTCCCTGTGCCCTTGGCCGTTAGGTGCCACTCTACCAGGAGTATGGCTACATCATGGGCTGCCTTGAAGGGGGTTCCACTTCAGGACATTTGCTGCGCGGCTACATGGTCCTCATCACGTACGTTTGCCCGATTCTACAGGGTTAATGTCACTGCTCCTCATCCTGTGGCGACGGCTGTCTTGTCAACGGCTTCCAAGCCCTTAATTGGTGAGTACTCTTCGTGACCTATTTGGTATTAGTCATCCAGTGCTAAAACACGGTCAGTAGGAATTAAATAGAACGATAGTTACCTATGTAACTACGGTTCTATGAATTCCGGATGACCGCCAGAGTTCTCTGTCACTCAGACTTCTTAGGTTCCGCGAAAAGATCCAGTTGGAACAGATCCTCGGGTGACTTCCGGAATATATAGACATTCTCGGGTCACCCAGGTGTCACAGGTGACTTTGTTGGTATAATTACTCGGCCTGCGCATGCGCGAGATGGAACATCAAGTGCTAAAGCACCGGTCATCCGGAATTCACAGAACCATAGTTACATATGTAACTATGGACTTATAGATAATACATGGATTTATTATGACTGAAGGGCTTCTGTCAACTCACTGCCTCATCGGGCTCCCTAGTGGGGGAACTTGGAACTTCCTCTACGTAGTTAGCGGGAAACCAGAGCTGTTTCTTCCCTCCGTAGTCCCCTCGCCACCTAGAGGAGAGACAGGGAAACACAGGAGTGAAACGCAGTATACATGTGGACACACAAACACACACACTGATTATTACGGAACCTGGCGTAAAGGGACATGGGATAAGAAAAATAAAAAAACGTTTCTCGTGCGCACGCGAAAGTATCTTGTGAGCACGAGAAAGTATCGTACGCATATCACTGGCAGAGTGTGTGTGCGTGTGTGTATTTATTGTTCAGCATGATGCAGTCTAGTGATTTGGGGTTACGTCTGTGAAGTGTCCCTACCAAAGCTGAGACCAAACAAACGCCCATGGAATAAAGTACCCAGACTGTCAAAAATCGGTGGCCGCTTCATTCCGACCATATTCCGACCTACAAGGCACACTAACCATCTCGTAGTTGGAGGCAAGAGAGTATACGCGCTCCAATAGTGCGAGATAAAAATATAGCACATTAATTTGAATGATTTTAGCTTGTGTTTGCCCGTTCCCGCGATAAATCACACACAAGCTAAAATTATTCAAATTAATGTGCTTTAATTTTATCTCAAATTATTGGATCATGTATACTCTCTTGCGCTCCGCCTCCAACTACGAGATGGTTAGTTACACCTTCCCTGCTGTCGGCTCCCAGACCGAGGAGCACAGGGGAGACGTTCCCTCCAGGGCCGATGCTCTCTCGGGGGCAACAACCCTTCACTTTGACCGGCAGTGGGTCTGCTTATAGGTCGGAATATGGTTGGAATGAAGCGGCCACCGATTCTTGACAGGCTGGGTACTTTATTCTTACACACACCCGGACTCGTTCATTACTTCACTAAACTGAGACGCACGCACGCTATCGCTCGCTCTCCTCGCTCGTCCACTCAGTCGCTGACGTCACACACACACACACACACACACACACACACACACACACACACACACACACACACACACACACACACACACACACACACACACACACACACACACACACACACACACACACAATACTTATAATATAATTGATCAAAACTGAATTAAAATGTAATTTACGTTATTTGAACATTATTTAAAATATAATCATGTTTTGGTATTCGTATTAAAACACTGTATTGTCTAATTGTCTATAGATAGACAAAGAGTCCCATCCTCAATAACATGCTCTATCACCCCACTCACCAGCCCCCCTCCTGCTTGTCCACGTTGAGGATGAGGGCCTGCTTGGGGAAACACAGCTCGTCTTCCCTCTGAGCGCGGTAGTCGTACAGTGCCTTGACCGTGCACTGAAACAACACACACACACACACACACACACACAGCCTTGACCGTGCACTGAAACACACACACACACACACACACACACACACACACACACACACACACACACACACACACACACACACACACACACACAAACGTGTTTGCCCATGCACCTCTACTGGTTGTTCAAATGTGTTTACATTTCAAAGAACAGTAAACATCCAACCACTTATTGGTCATGTAAAACATTCATAAATGCTGACAGTGACCCCTCCTACCCGAGCCATGGGCATCTTGTTGGCCTCCACATAGAAGTGAGGTGTCCGGACCTCATACAGAGCCCCGTAGTCCAGTTCCTGAGGAACAAACAACCAATCATCAGCTTTAAGCAGTCAGCTTCAACCAATCAACTGCACTGGGTTATAAAACAAGTTTTGTAAATCGTTTAAATTCACAGATTGGAAAAAAGACTATCTATTTACATTTACACTTCGGACATTTAGCAGATGCTTTT